>JAWRVF010000824.1:0-159462 GCA_036785485.1 Physcomitrellopsis africana
GATTATGATGATGATAATGATGATGATGATGAAAAATATATACCTTTGAATGAGAAAAGACAAGTTATAAGAGAGAAGAAAGTTATGGAAAAAGGTGAATGTTCATCTTCAAATGAAAGAAGATATCCTTTAAGAGAAAGAAAACCACTTGGTGAATGGTGGAAGAATCATATCTTTCCTCAAGCTTCAAATGATTCAAAGACTCGGAGATAAATCAAATGGAGATGAAAATGGCTTTCTTGAATGGAAAGTTAGAAGAAGGCATTTATATAGATTTGTTTATAAAGATAAGTAATATCTTATTTGAGATGCAAATAATAGAAGGTCAATAATGGTTTAAATGTTCTTTGTTGGAGTGGGAGCCATTTCATGGACTACTAAAAAAAAAAAAAAACAACAATAATAACAAGGTTGTCAATTTAGAAGGAATATATGCCAACTAGTCATATTACAATGGAAGGAATTTAATTAAGATCAGCTTTGAAGGCCATTCAATGTTACTTCATAAAGAAGAAGATTAAAATGGAAGTGATTGATATGACATATTATGCTATGGAAGACATAATTGTTGATTAAAGTATTAGAGAAGGATAGGCATGATATAATTTATTGGCATTTGATTTAAAAGCCTTTGACCAATAGCAAAGTGGGAGTATTAAGGAAAATAGATAATAATAGAATAAGTTGCTAATGGTCAAAAGGTTGACTGTTAGAATATAGAAAGACTATCCTATAGATGAGTCACAAGGACAATAGCCTCGAGAATAGGTAAGAGCATATAGAATATGCTAAGAGATGTCTTGATGGTAGGTGAGTTATAAAAGGATGTCTTAATGGTAGGTTGGATGAATGTAAGAGAGAAAGAATAGAAGTTGTCTATTAGGACAGCAACCTATAAGTAAAAGAAGTTGGAAGTGAGAGTTATCTCATTCCACACTTCTCTTTGTGTGCAATCTTGTTGATGCTAAGTGTTGTGGCTTCTAACTTCTAATTCTTTAATATGGTTGCCATTGCAATTACCACATGTTATTTGGCTTTCCATCCAACACTGACGAAGTGGATTAATAAACTTCTTAAAAAAGCATAAACTTATGCTGTCTTTGGCTGTCGAAATCTGATTGGTGATATGTATTGTTTATAATTGGAGCCTTAAGTTTGAATTTATCAGAGAATCGTCGCATGTTGTCCTTCTCTCATTGATGTTCTTAGCGTTCATTCTGAGGAAGCCCAGATTGTATGCCTGACCCTTAGCATAAGATCTGTATGGCGTAAAAATTTCTTGACTCAATAGGAGGAGGGGGAAGGTTAGGATTCTGGGTTCTAGCCAACCCTGCCATCTGTTCAGTTAACACTTATAACTGTTTCATGATATCATCATTGAACCCTTTTTGATTGCCTTGCAATTATTTCTTCAAGGCATCTAGCTTAACATCCTCTATAGGCAGAAGTAAGGCAAATAAAGGAGGAGGTGGCCTAGTGGCTAAGGAGGTGGGAAAGACCTTTGTTGATGTTTTCAAAGAAATATCATGACTAGATATAGGGGCCACAAGGACAACCTTTAATTTTTCATCTTTAGGGCGAATCAGAATAAAAAGAGGAATAGACTCATCATCTCCCCTCCACAATTTATCATACTCTTTTTCTATGTATTCCACTTGTTTGGCTACTACCTTGGCTTCTATCAAAGTTGTAGGGTACCTATCCAAAATTCTTCTAAGAGTAGAGGTCTTACAAAATCCTTGGATGAAAAATTGTTTTAATATATCATCATTAAGCATATGACCTACAAATCTTAAGTACACTAGCTCAAAATGACAAATGTAAGAAGAGATATTCTCCTCTCTACCTTGTTTCATTGTTGCTAGTGCTTGTAATGTGGCACTTTGACCTACTTCAAGTCTAAATTTGTTAAGGAATTTTCATTGGAGCCTCTCTCATGTAATAAAGATTCTTTCATGTTGATTTTGATATCATTCATATGCTTCATCTTGTAGAGTGGTAGGAAACCAGACAAGGTAATAACCTGGATTTGTAACTAGGGAACTAGTCAAGGTTTTGATATACTATTCCACATGGTATGATGGATCTTTTGTTTTGGTCCCATAAAACTTTGGCATGTTAGAAGGTATATTAGCTGGTACTAAACCTTCAGGTACGACAATAGGAAGGCCCCTTGGTCTGACTAAAGGATTAATACCTAGTTCTGCCATAGTTGTATGGTCAGAATCACATAATCGGATGGTACTTGAGTTTGATTGTAAACTAACTAAACTCTGAGCCCAGTCAGTAGGAAGATGAGATTCAAATCCGTCTTCTAAAAGCAGTTTAAGATGGGAGTAGGATTCCCACCACAAAATAGGTAACTCCAAAGCAGCAATAACTGGTTCCAAACTCGGTTGTAGTAAACTAGTAACACGTTGATGGCCTTCTCTAATACTATAGTCAAAATATTGAAGTGATGGATCTGAGTTTGTGCAATGAATTGAGGAGGTTCTATCTCTTGTTCTAATTGATATACGATGAGAGCTTAAACAATTTATATTATCTAATAAAGATACTAATTCTAGTCTATTCGATTGCATCCTAGGTCGCATCTAGATTCTTAAAAACTCCTAATACAAATGATTCCATTCATTCCACAGCCACATATATATAACACTTCTATTAAATTGCAATATTGATTTGAAATTTTGGAGGTTCTTTACCAAAGATACCTGCAATCCACTTAGGTGCTCAATCTCCCCCTCATGGACAATAAACAAACAATCAACATCTAGTGAAGAAATGTAAGTATGAGAATCACCTCATACTTAATCTTCCTTTATTAAGTATTATACGAGACGACCTAGGATAGGAGTGACCCTTTCCTATCAATTTCAGAAGAAATTTGTTTTTAAGACAAGAGGGAGCCGTCCCTCTATCCCCTTCCTTCCAAAATTAATAGATGGAGAATTATCCACTACTAGATTAATGACATCAATTTACTAAATAAAAAACTTTATTTTTATTTTTTTTTAGCACATACACCATGAAGAATAACTCATCTAGTTGCATCTCCAACTAACCTCACACTTATTAGCTTCATACGTAAAAAGAGATCAGTTCTAATTTTAATTAACTAATTCTATTTCAATCACGAGTCTAAGGTTTCAAATTATTGTTTTAAACTACTATACCTTGATTTTTAAAAAGGAATCCATCTAGGATTTTGATGAAATAGCTAGATTTTGTATATCTTAGGCATTTTTAAGTGCTCTAATCGGTCCCCTTAAATTTTTGTCCTACTGTCATAAAAAAAATTATAAAAATTTATCTCATGCCATGCTCCTTCCTATTACAATATCAACACTCCACCATAGCTCCATCAAACTCCATTGAATTTCCATCAACACCAATTCTAACCAACCATATAAGCATCCAACAAGAACAAGAACAAAAAAAAAAAAAAAAAAAAAAAAAAAAAATCACTTCATGGCCTCTTATCTTGGTGGTAAATCACTTTGGAGGAGAAAGGAGGCCCGACCTTGTCCCATACCTGGTCACCTAGGCCTCCCCTATCGACTAAAAGACTCACTGCAACTTTATAATTGCATGGGAGGGCCGGAGCCTTTCACCCCTTAGCCTCCTACTTAGTTCCAAGCACAAAGAATGAAGGAGGTTCACCAAGAGCCATGTGCTAACCTTCTTGATGTCAGACTTATGTTTCACTTTCATTCACCCTCCCACCACATTTGGCATCATGAGATTTAGACTTGATTTCTCAAGAAGGTGAGAATGAATTGATTCTTTGGTTCAATTATACATGAATTCAATCACAAAGGATAGATGTACAATGAAACAAGCCAATGTCAATATTCCACCTCTTCACTCCAAGCTCCACTTGAACTACAACGGTTCTTCATATGCAATCTGCATCAACAATCAATACCACTACAAGAGTACTTATAAAATATAAAGCAATTAAGAATCACCTTCCAAATAATGCTAAGACTTATAAGATTAGACTCCCGGCAAACGTACCATTATGTGAGCTAAAAAAACTCACCACAAGTTTTTTTATGTTTTTAATTAATTGAATTGGAAAAAATTAGTATTTTTAGAATTTTTATCAATTTTTTTTATTGTTAGCATCTATAGTACTATAATCTAAGTATCTTCCTGACAATACACCATTAGTATTATAGATGGATAAAAAAAAATAAAAGAATCAAGCTAAAAATATGAAATTAAAGATAAATAGTAAAAAATAAAAGATAAAAGATAAAAGTAAAAATGACAAATAAAAGATAAAAGATAAAAGATAAATAATAAAAAATAAATTATAAAAGATTAAAATAAAAATTATAAGTAAAAAAATAAAAGATAAAAGGTGAAAGATGAATGTAAAAGAAAAATATAGAAAAAAAAAGTTAAAAGTATAAACTTAATTGATAATAAAAGTGAATTAAGGAAGAAAAAATTCCAATGGAAAACTTCCAAGTAAAAGTAAAAAAATTGAAGAAGTAGAATAATGAAAGGAAATTAGCTCAAGAAGTATTTATTAATAAATATTAAGATCATTCAATAAGGTGCTAGGAGGAAATTACAAACAATTGTACAAAAAATGAAAACCTAACCGAGTGATGCTTCCGATCCAAGGAATCAACCCCCTTTCACTAAAATAGCTTTTGTTGTTTTATCCTAGATTGGATTTAAGCGTACTTAGACCTCCTAGAAAGGTAAATTTAAGCTCTATTATCATCCAAAATTCCAGCTCCAAAATCGCTCTAGTTTAGAAGATGTCGCTCATCAAAGTTGGTGCTTTGAAATTGTCCAACAACAGACCCCCTTTCACTAAAACGGCTGCCACTACCTTGTCTTTGGTTGCTTATGAATAAAATTTAGTTTTTTCAAAAACTAAACTTCAAAGTGCTTCTTTTCTAACAAATTTTACTTTCAATTTCTTCTTCAAACTCCAAATCTCGTCCTCCAAAGTCACTACTCTAAACCAAAGGGGTAGCAAATACCTTGCTACTAAAATGGCTGCCACTGCCTTATTAATGATTGTCCATGAATAAGCCTTAATTTTTTAAATATCAAACTTTAGACCAATTCTTCTCCAACAAATTTTACTTTCAATCTCTTCATACAACTCCAAATCTCGTCCTTCAAAGTCACTACTCCAAATCAAAGGGGCAGCAGGCACCATGCCACTAAAATGGTTGTCACTCCCTTGTCTTTGATCCAAATGGCCCGTGTAATATGTCATTGAAAAGAAAACAAAATTTTCTACAAATTCCTAAAAACTCAAGTCCTAATTCTACTCTTACTAAAAGTTATGTACAAATAAAACATTGCCCAATTTAAAAAAAAGAAACTACACTTCAAGAGAAAATTTTGCAAGGGCTTCGCCAACAAAAGATGAGAGAGAGAAAAAATGGCCACCCAAGCCATTTCTAACCAAGAGCAAGGCAGCCTAGGGGTGGCCACCACATCCCCACCCTTAAACTACAAATTCCTAATCAAAATCAAGGTCCCAAAATGATCCTAAGCCCAAGCCCAATTTTAAGGTTGGATTCACTTGTAGGAAACAATAGACTATATATTTAGTAAAACTAACACCTCCAATGTATTTAAAATACAATTTTACCCTAAGATTGACTACTCACATGTCCAAATCTAAGTTTCAAAAGCATAGTTCTAATCAATTTGCTAATTGCAATTTTTGACTATTGTTATTTTACTAAAATACTTCAAGAAACTTTTACTACTATCTTTTAATTTGAACTTAGATGAATAATAATAATCTAAATATAATCATAGTATTTTCTTCAACTAGATGCATTTTAATATGGTGATTAAAATCATGAATTGCTAAACAATTTTGGCTCATAACATTTATAAGCCGATAATTTTTAAAAATTACCAAAATCCATAGAATTCTAAATTTTAGAATTCTATTATCTTTTAATAATAGATTAAGCTAGTATATTTGATTTTAGTTCTAGATGGTCATCCTATTATTAAGTTTAGATAATTTTTCATCTAATTTTCTACTAATACATCGAGCTTATTTTTTAGAATAGTAAGAATATCTATTTAGCAAGAATAATCTATTTAACAAGGATTTTAGCCACCAATAAATACTAATTAGTCTAAGTTTATCATAAATATTGGTTTTTGATTGATTTTGGGATAAAAATAAAGTACTGAGCTATCTTGATGGCTTACAACTTTTGAATTTGATTTTATATTGATAATAACTTTTATATATCTTGAGTCACCTTTGTTAGACAATGGTGACCCTTGAGATTTTATTTACTTCTTTTATTTGATATTAAGAACATATATTATGTAAATCTTATTAAAAAAAGGATTAAAAAAGAATTTTTAGTATAAAAAAGAATAGTTAGGCCATCCATGTGAATGAATGGAAATGGATGATAGAAGTTTCTATTCCTATTGGCCAAAAGTCATGTCCAATGGGCTTCAAGGAGGCTGCTTGAGGGCTTATTAGAAATTAGAGTTTATTTTTCAAAGGAATTCAAATATCAAAGGCTAGGATCAGCAAGTTTGGATTTTTGGCTATGGTTTTGGTGCAAAATTTGTGTGATTTGGACTTTTTTAGAAAGAAATATAGGCATTCAAAATTAAGGTGTTGAAATTATATCTATTGTCATTCTTTTGGACATAATTCATACAAATAGAAAGCAATAGAGAATTAGCAACTAGAGTTGAAAAGAGCACTTTTTTGGCTAAATATTTTATATATAGTTTAATAAAATCTAAGCTAGAATGAAGGAGATATTAAGAGTTGAAGTTAGTACTTACAATCAAAGGATAGTAAGTGATCCTACTTAACTAGTGGTTATGTTTTGAACTATATCTTAAGAAATTCAATAAGTTTTTGGCTCAAAATTTTTAAGAGTATATATGTTTATATCAAAAGATTATATACAAAAAAAAATTGGCATTAAAATTTTGGATTTGTGAAATATGAGGAAAATAGTGCTCAGGTGTCTTTGAACTAGGATTTTAAGTATTTACTAGGGCTTTTAAGATATTAGACAATTGGAAGTGAATCTATAGTTGATTTTTTTTGTAGTAAAGCTTAAGAGTATTATCTATACATTAGAAATAATTTTATGAAAACTAAACAATGGAATCAAAAGTTATTGAATTCTAAAGTTCAAAAAGAAATAAATTTTTATAGGTGAATAACTATTGAAGGATTTTGTTGCAATTTGAGCCTTTTATACAAGCTAAAGGGATTTGTTTTAAGGAACAAAGACTTTTATGGAAGTAGAAAAATAGATACAAGGAGTTATAATAAAATTTTGATATGAAGATGGAATTTTAAAAGCAGATTATGGATTTTTTCTGAAAGTTATTAGCAATCTAACTTATTATCAATTGGTTATTTGTGAATTTATAAAAAAAAGATATTAAGGATCTTCTATCTGCTATAGAAGGATTGTATGTATAAACCTATTTGAATACAAGAGAGGTTTTATTAGTATAATTTATTTTTTTTAATATTATCATATTAATTTTTTTTTTTATTAAAGACAAAGCACTTAATACAATCTTGCCAATAAATTATAAATAAATTCTCTATATCCAAGTATCTTGTATATTTTTAAATTGAAGATCATGCCACATGATAATATTCTTATTTTGTACCAAAAAAAGAAAATGCAACTTTTGATGTACAAAAGACAATCTTGTTGAAGCCAAAATAATTTTATCTTCAAGTAATAAGATCAACATTAACTATTGATTCAACTTTTCTTAAATAAATCTAATCAAGTATGTCTTCAAATCTTCTTGTTTATGATATTCAAATTAATTCATCTAAATTCAATGATACTTCCAAGTTCAAATTCAAGAATAATTTACTCTATTTTGATAGATGCTTATATATTCTAAAAGATGAAATATAACTACATACTCTTGAATCTTGGCACAACTTCCTTGCAGCAAGACATTTTGGATATAATAAGACTTTGAAGCTAATATCAACAGATTTTTAGTGGCCTCAAATGTAGAAAGGTGTTAAAGAGTTTGTACAATTGTGCGACATTTATTCAAGATTAAAAATTCTTCATGATTGATTTTATAAACTTCTTCATCCATTATCTATATTAAAACAACCTTAATCTTTTGTTTCTATGGATTTTATCATGGATCTTTTAAATTCAAGTTTATATGATTTTATATTTGTAATTGTAGATTGTTTCACCAAGATGGCATATTTTATACTATATACAAAATCTATGACAGGTAAAAAAATAACTAAACTCTTCCTTAACAATAATTATCACTATCATGGATTACCAAAGGATGTTGTATTAGATAGAGGGATGCAATTTATATCAAGATTTTAGAGAATCTTTTTCAAAATATTGAAGGTAGGCATAAAATTATTTTTAGCTTTCTATCCTCAAACTAATAGACAAACAAAATAGATAAATGAAGATTTGGAATAATATTTGAGGTGTACCATCAACTATCATCAAGATAATTGGATAACTCTTTTACCATTGGCAGAATTTGCTTATAATAATTTGATACATTCTTCTATTCAACAAATTTCATTCTTTATCAATTATAGTTATCATCCACAACTTGATACTTTTAACTTTTCAAAAGTTGATAATCCTATGGTGAAAGATTTGGCAAATCAGTTGTTAGAGCTACATGCAACAATGAAGGTACAATTAAAGGAAGTTGAAGAATGACAAAAGATTCATACAGATGTTTATTACAAGAAACAACCTCAATTCTATATGGATAATAAGGTATGGTTACTTCATCATATTATCAAGACTATTTGTCTTTGTGACAAATTGGATTATTGTAGATTTGGACCATTTTTAATTTGTGAACAGATCAATCAAGTTGCTTATCAATTACATCTACCAAAATCTGTAATAATCCATCATGAATTCTATGTGTCACTTTTTGAGCCATACAAGACAATAGATATACAAAAGAAAAGACAAATGTCACTCCCTCTTATTGAAATAAACAATAACAAAGAATTTGAAGTGGAAGAGGTCTTAAATTCAAGACAACATCAAAATCGGCTAAAATATCTTATATATTAGTATAGATATGATATTAATAAATACACATAAGAGCCATCTAAGAATCTAGCAAATGCATCAATAAAAGTCAAAAAATTTCATTGACAACATCTATTAAAATCAAGATGAAGAGTCAAGAAAATCTTTGCTATAAAACAAAGCACGTTCAATAAAGATTTCATTCTATCTTATATCATTGTATACTATCTTTTTGAATTTTTTAGCACCAGAGAGATAGAGAATCAACAATCAACAAACTCAGCTTAAAAACTATCATTTGTTGACTTATTGGATGAAACATTACAACTATCACAACCTTCAAAATGTCAAAATAGAAATGAAGATCCTCAAGAATGACATATTCTTTCTTGAATTGATGGCGAGATACAACGTGTTTGATATCATGACCTTGAAAGAGACTCTTGATGTTTAGTGATACTTTTAGATGTAGGAACTACTGCTAATGGTGTTTCAAATGTTTTCTTTGAAGGAAGTTATGAAGGCCTCAATAATGATCAAATATAAAGGTGGTCCTCTTGTCCTAGTATGAGACATTATCAATAGCTGAGACAACCTATCAACTACCTTCAAAAGAAATAAAGATCAGAGTATGTAGAAAATACAATTTGGCACATCTTGGACTTCTTCAACATGTAATCATCACTCCTTGTAGAACTCATCCCTAGAAGAGGAGATAATGTCATAAACATAAGATTTATTCTATTAATTATTTCAATAGAAATAAATAAAAGTAGATTAATTTGATAATATTTTATAAAAAAGCTTCCTAGAAGCTTCATAGATGTAATTTCATCTTTATATACATCTATAGGTGATTGATAGGTTAGAAATTTGGTCAATAAATTAGCCACATTTTGTACTTATTGATAGCTTGTAGAACAAGTTAAATACGTGGCGCATATATAGAAAACTTATCTTACAAGTTTAATATGTGTTTTATAAATTGGACACATGTTAAAGATTCTGTAGAATGTCACCACGTAGCTCTTAGATAGATAGTATATATAGATATAAGAGTGAAGTCTTTTTTACTCTTGTCAATGTCTTTTTTGTTATTAGTCTTGTTTCAAGAATCTCTAATCTTCTTATCTTTGGCAATAGTCATTCTAGTTTTAATATTATACCATCTTTGAGTGATTTTTTATTCTTTTGAGTGATATAAGAATATATTGATATTTTATTCCTTTAGAATTCATGTCCTTAACACTTAGATTTTATACAATAAAATCAGGGCTAGTACTCTTGGCTAGTTTGTACAATTGATATAACATCTATGGTTAAAAAATTGATAGTTTATGATTAATTAGATGAGCTATGAATATTTAAAATTTTATAATAATCTAATAGTGTAGTTGAAAGATATTTGATTATTAATGCAAGGAGATATTAAAAATTGGTAATTTAAGGTTGTTTAGGATTTTTGTGATATTTAAAGATCTAATAGTTAAAATAAAGTGAAATTTGGCATGGCATTAAAAGACTTAAAAATCAAGCTATATACCAATTTTGAACTAAAGTTAATTGTTGGAGAAAGAGAAATCACTATTGGAACATCTACATCAACTTTCAAGTTGGCATCTAAGTGACATTAGTGCGGATTTTAGATATTTTTTCACAATTTGTAAGTTGGATTGGACTAAAAAATTTTAAGCATATAGAAGACTTATAGTGAAATTTTTATTTTTAAAATTTTATATCAAGTAAATAGTGAAATTAAAAATTACAGCTTGTTGAAGCTCACTAACAAGGATTAGGAGTTGCAAAGAAAAATCAAAGTTGCTTAATTGTGAAAGTAATAAGGCAATTGGAATTTGTGTATAGCTGAGGTTATCAAAAAAAGTATTTTTGAACACTTTTGATTACCTTTAAATACTTTTGAATTGAAATTTGACTTGCATTCTTCTTATACATGTGAAATCTATTAGGATTTCTTGCATACTTATAAACTATAACTTCACCTTCCACAGTCATCTATTTGGTGCATTTCCAAACAAGACAATACATAATATAATAATAATATTGTGTAGCATGATTTTTAATTTGAAAATATACTCGGTACTTGGCTGTAAAGAATTTATTTATAACTTATTAGCAAGACTCCAATAAATGATTTGTCTTTAATAAAAAAGAATAAATAATATAATAATATTATAAAAATATAATATATTAATAAAAACATCTTATATTTAAATAGATTTATATATAAAAAATTTCTTTGGTATGTAAAAAATATTTTAATATCTTTTTCTATATAAATTCATAACTAACCAATTATTAATAAATTAGATTTTCAATAATTTTTTAAAAAATCCATAATCTCCTTTTAAAACCTTATTTTTATATTAAAATTTTATTATAGCTCCATATATCTATATTTCTACCTCCATAAAGTCTTGGCTTCTAAAAAATCCCTTTAATTTGTACAAAATGCTCAAATTACAATAAAATCCTCTAATAGCTTATTTACTCGCAAAAGATTGATTTCTTTTCAAATTTTAGAATTGAATAATTCTTGATCCAACCTTTTGATTCTTATTAAATTTTTCTAAAGTGTAGGTTATACCTTTAAGCTTCATTGTATAAAAATGCAACTATAGATTTGCTTTTGATTGTCTGATATCTTAAAAATCCTAGCAAGTTCTTAAAACCTTGGTTTATAGATACTTGACTACTATTTTCTTCATAATTCAAAAATCCAAAATTTTAATATCACAAAATTTTTATATATAATTTTATAATATGAATATATCTACTTTTAAAAATTTTGAGCCAAAATCTTGTCAAATTGCTTAAGATATAGTTCAAAATACAACCACTAATTAAACAAGGTTACTTACTGCCTATAGATTTTAAGCACTAACTTCAACTCCCAATATTTCCTTTATTCTAGCTTAGAATTTATCAAGCTATATATAAAAATTATAGTTAAAAAAATATTCTTTCTATTATCAATTGTCAATCTTTTATTGCTATCTATATGCATGAGTTATATCTAAAAGAGTGACAATAGATATAATTTTGATACCTTAACTTTGAATGCCTACATCTCCTTCATAAAAAGTCCAAATCATTTAATATTTATATCAAAATCATAGCCAAAAATGCAAACTTGGTGACTTTGATCTTTGATATTTGAATGCCTTCAAAAAATAAATCCTAATTCTTAATATGGTCTCAAGTAGCCTCTTTGAAGATATTTGGCATGACTTTTGACTAATAAGAATAGAGATTTCTATCATCCACTTCTACTCATTCATTAAAATATCCTAACTACTCCTTTTTATATTAAAAATTCCTTTCTAATTATTTTTTTTAATAAGATTTACATAATATGTGTTATAAATATCAAATAAAAGAAATAAAATAAGATTTCAAGGATCACCAATGTTTAATAAAGATGATTTAAAATATATAAAAGTTATTATTAATATAAAATCAACTTCAAAAGTCACTATCAAAAAAAATAAAATTGTATAAATCTCAATAATAGCCTTTTTAAATAAAATCCTTCTAAAATAATAATTTAATTATATTTTATAATCAATAAAAATCCATTAATATAACTCTTATTTAATTACGTAATAAATTATATATTAAATATATATGTACAATATTTTCACATGGTAGCTAAACCACAATACAACAACAATTTCTACTATAGTTGAATATTTTTATTTTTTTGAATAATTGTACTATTAATTTTAGTGATGTGTTGATTTTGTTTCTTCAAACAATTGTCAACCTTGTGGCCTTTCTTACTACAATACAAACATAGACCTTCTTCTATTTGATGCTTTTTTTTTTGTGGACTAAAAGGTTTAAAACATATTGCATCAAGCTACATATCTTCTATTTCTAAATACAAATTCAAATTGCTTGTCCATGTAGCAAGACTATCTCAGATTACATATTGTCTTATTGAAGCCTATAAATGTCAATCTTGATAATGTTAGAATAGTCAATTATTATATTTTATAACTTGATTAATGGCTTCATTAAGCAATTGTCAATTTAAAAGTAATAATAATAAATCATTCATATTATCTCATAATATCCAATAAAATTAATTCATCAAGACTTCTTCATCCCAATGGATGTCATACATTAGTTGCTTAAAATTGGATGCATAAATTGATACAAAGCGAGCCGCTTGTCACAATGCTTGGATCTTAGCTATTGCCCAATAAGCCTTATTATATTCTTTAAATGTTTCTATAAAAGCTTCAAAGTTGGTTAAAATTGGTGATCTTTTTTCAAATAAATGAGCAAACCACAATAATGCTTGCTTCGTAACTAAGGTGCCAACTAATTCAACCCATGATTCTTCTATCAGATAAGTATTAGGTTGTAGAACCATTATCAATTGAATTTGGTTGACAAATCCTTGGAATGTCAAATATGTACCATCATATTTCTTTAGAAGACTAATTCAAGTTGGCATTCATATTGTCTCTTAATATCAAGTTGGCATTCATATTGTCTCTTAATATCATACTTACATTGCTGAACAAGTGGATTTTTTTAGTATAGTATAGGTAGTAGTACATCCTCAAGCATAAAAGTTGGAAGTGGATGCAATCTAAGTTGTGATACTCCAGTTGTTGCGTCCTTATGAAGTTTTATAATAATCCCTTCAATATCCACAATCCTAGTAGATAAAGTAATAAGAGCACTTATGATAGCATCTAACTTGGACTCAGAAGATTCAATCATACTAATATCTTGACTTTCAGCCATTTTATATATTTTTTTAAAATCTATAAAAAAACAATATTAGTTTAGAAGAAGATAATCCACAACCTCTAAAATGCCTTAAGACCTTCAAAAAGAGAGGTGATCCACTCTATCATAAGAAGAATAAAGCTCTAATATTATAATAATAGAAATATTAATTTAAAAATAATTCATAATTTCTAAAATACTAGTATACCTTCAAGAAGAGAAATAATCCATTCTCTAACAAGAAGAATCTAACTCTAATATTTAAGATGAGAGCAATCTTAACAATCTATCAAGAATACAAAAATATAAAATAAGAGACTTGAATTAGAAAGAGGTTTTAGGAAGAAATAGATAAGGACTTAAATTATCTAGATAAGTACATGAACAACACCAAGAAAGGTGAATTAGAACTCCAAGAGATGCGTGGTTGAGACAAAAGAACTCTTCAACCTTCACTCCAATATATATCCCTATCTAGGAAACTTCTTAAGCGGCTTATATTAAACTAGGAAGCTTCTTGAATAGCTTCTACCAACTTGAAAGCTTCTTGAGTTCCTTCTACTAACTATAAAGCTTTTCAAGCTACTTCTACTAACTAAGAAGCTTCTCAAGCATCTTTTATTAACTAAAATTTTTTTTAAATATTTTAGAAGATTCTATGAACTTCTAAAGTATATGTCTCTAACAATATGGTGGACATATCAAAAACTTGCACTAAAAGTTAGACATGTATATTATAAATTGAATAAGTGTCATATGACTTATAGAACATTGCCACATAGTTCTTTAATAGATAATGTGTATAGAAGTAAGAATAAGACCTTCATTACTCTTGTCAATACCTTTTTTATATTTTAGTCTTATTTCAAGGCTCTCTAATTTCTTTGTATTTGGTAATATTCATTCTAGTTTCTATCTTATATCTATCTTTGATTTGTTTATTTTTTTCTCTTTGAATGATACAAGAGTGTATTTCTTCAAAGTTTTGTTGTGATTAATATCTTTGACAATCATAGTAGCTTTTGAAATGAATGTAATGTAATATGTATTGTCACTCATTAAAACCTCTACTTCAAGGATCCATACAATGAAACAATGGATAATAAATTGAATAATATTATAGAGGCTATTTTTTGAATTTAGATTATACAAAAGTGTCACTGGAGCATCAACTCTCAACTTAAGCTTATATGAAAATCATTCATTTAATTCTAGTATCTTAATATATTTTGTCAAAATAAGCTTAATCTCTTTAAAATCATCAACTTTTTTTGTATTTAAAATTTTTTGACTTTTTCTAGAAATTAAGTCAAGAACTGAATTATTAATTTTTATAACCTCATTATTGTAAATAGTCAAAATAATATAATTTAATAAAAAAATCTTTATCTCTTAAGTTTGTCCAAATTTTAGGATAGATTACATCAATTAATCCTAATATGTATTATTGATCCACAAGCATACTCAATGTACAATAGACATATTCATTATCAATGATAAGTAGTCTATTTTTACTAAGTGTAAGAAGCCAGTCTACAAACATAATGCCTCCAAGCTCTTACAACACCTCAATTGTAGCTAATATTATCATATTATAATATGACTATATGATAAAAGATAAGAATATGGATTCTATTATAAAAGAACCTAATTAAAAAGATATAATAAAAAAATATAAATAAAAGATAAGTAGGTAATAAAATCTTTTAATACTAATGCTACTTTTTAATAAAATAGGCTTTTATTTACTTTGTATAGCCATAAATAAGGTAAAATAAAGTAGATTAGAAAAATAAATGGTATAAATATCTTTAAAAAGAAGTTAAGAATAGATTTTATTAAAAATTATCTCAAGAAAATAAAAATTGATATTTAAAAAGCACTAATTACCAATTAGGATCAAAATTAGATCCCAAGATACAAAACCAAGATTTGATGTTGTTTTTAGAATTCTTTGATAAATCAAAGAATAGAATTTGAGAGCAAATTTTTAATAGATTTATTTAAACATTAGTTGTGAGTGATTTGGATAGATATTGACTTTATAAGAGTTTTTCAAAATTAGGGTTGTTTTGAGTGATTTGAATTTTTTATGAAATAAAAGGGATTTATATTTTTATTTTATTTTATAAGTTTAATGATAGATCTATAAGTAAAAATTTATAGATTTGTGATAATAGTTTTATTTAAGGCATGCTATATATTTGAGCTTGATCAAACAATTAGATTGAAGGTTATTAAAGTACAAGTGGATCAAGGTCTTTGAAATTGGGATTTGAAAATCAGTGAAGATTTCTAAAATATTTAATAATCTACTAATTGGATTGAAGTGAAAATTATATATATGAAAGCTTGATTTAATTTTTTTACATATTTGTGAATTTTGGAAGCAATTGAATTATGCAAGAAGAAGATATTGGTAGTGGAAGATTAGCATTAAGGTTGGAGAAGGAAGCTAGCCTATATCCTAGTAGATTTTTGAATTTATCTTCTATTTAATAAATTGGATCTTCTTCAAAAAATTTGTACTTGTTGCCAATTTAGTTTTTAATAAGAGTGAAAATTTTGAGATAAAATCAATAGTTTAATTATTCATTATTGAGGTTTCAATCTATTATATAATTTATTAGGAATTAATTAGGATTCAATTAAAAAAATTTAGGATTTATTTAAGATTTGACTAGGATTTCACTAATATTTTATTAGCATTTATTTAGGATTTAGGATTTAAGATTTGATTAGAATTTGACTAAGATTTTATTATGATTTCATTAGCATTTATTTAGAATTTAAGATTTGACTAAGATTTGACTAGAATTTCATTTAAATTTGTTTAAAGTTTAGGATTTGATTATGATTTCAGTAAAATTTTATAAAGACTTGACTAGGATTTTATAAGAATTTATTTAGGATTTAAAATTTGATTAAGATTTCATTAAGATTTGTTTAAGATTTAAGATTTTTTCATGGACATATTCTAAGTTATTACTTTCTAGAACCTTTTATAACCTTCGATAATCTTTTAGAAACTTCTTCAATCTTCTAGAACCTTCTTCAATCTTCTACAATCTTCTTCAATCTTCTAGAATCTTTTATAATCTTCTAAAATCTTTTTTAATCTTTTAAGACTTTCTAAAACCTTCTTTAATCTTCTAGAATCTTCTTTAGTCTTTTAGAATCTTTTTAATCTTTTAAAATATTCTTCAATCTTTTAAAATCTTCTAAGATATTTTTAAAAACTTCCATATATGCTTCATAGACTTCTACAAACTTCTTAATTTCTTTTGTAGTTAGAATCTTCTATAGATATTTCCATCAAGCTGAAGAAGCTTCAGTAGAAGGTTTGAGAAGACATAGAATTTGTAGTATAAATAAGAAGCAAGATTGAGGTATATCTTAGTCTTGCCAATACAAGTCTTGGAGCAATCCAAAATATTGCTTTGTTTCTTAATATCAATTTAGTTCTTCTTCTTATCAACCATTTATTTCTTTGTTCTTAAAATCAATCTAGTTCTGTATTCTTTTTCTTATCCATTTGCTAATCCATTGTCTTGCATCCTTCATAAATTTTTATGAAGATTTTTTTAGAATGTGATTAGAATTTAATTAAAATTTGACTAGAATTCGACTAAGATTTTATTAGAATTTTATTAGAATTTTATTATAATTTTTATTTTTAATATTTTAAAAGGATTTTTATTTCAATATTTTTTAAAAAAATCTTTATTATTAGTTTTTAAATATTTCTTTATATTTTTTAATAATTCTTTAAAAATTTAATTAAACTTCTTTAATATTTAAGCATACTACTTAATCTTTAATTATAATTTATATGTAATTCTATTAGAAATGTTAGGACTTGTTATTATAATTTTTTTATTATCTTCCATAGCTAGGTGCCCAATGTATTCTTAAGCAAGACTTCACATAATACAACAATGAGTACATATTAATATGCAACCAAAAAGTTGCCACATTATTATATTATATATTGTCTTGTTTGAAAATGCACCAACTACTTGGTTGTAGAAGGTAAATTTATATTTTACAACTAACTAAAAATCTAATAATTTTTAAAAAATCCTAAATAAATCCTAATTGAATTTTTAAAAATTCTAATCAAATCTTACAGTAATCTTATAAAAATCCTAAAAGAATAATAAAAAAATTCTAAATTTTTTTTTTAAAATCATTAAAAATCTTAAAGAAATATTAAAGAAATCCTAAAAAAATCATAAAAAAATCGTAAAGATATCTTAAAGAAATCCTAACCAAATCCTAGCTAATCTTTAAAAAATCTTAATTGTATCCTAGCCAATCTTAAAGAAATCCTAATACAATCTTAAGTAAATTTTAATCAAATCTTGATCAATTTTAATAAAATCTTAAAGATATCCAAATAAATCCTAATTAAATTCTATTGAATCTTAATGAATCTTAAAGATATTTTAAATAAATCCTAATTAAATCTTAATTAAATCTTAATTAAATCTTGATCAAATCTTAATTAAATCCTATTCAAATCTTAATTAAATCTTAATCAATTATTAATCAATTATTCATAATCAAATCCTATAGTAATTTTAAAATTTTAATAATTATTAAATTAATCATTGATCTTCATTCAAAATTTTATATTTTTTAATTTTCTAATTAAAAATAAACATACAAAATTTGAAAGAATTTGAACTTACAAATTAGAAGAAAAAATTCCTAATCCACTCAAGTATGAGATGTCCTCCTTCTCCAATCTTGATGTCAATCTTCTAATATCAATAATTTCTTTTTGTATTGTTTATATGTTCTAAAATTTTATACAAATACTAAAATTTAAGTTAATTACTAGCTCAAAATAAAACCATTCTAATCTAACTAGCAAATTGCTGAAAATCACAATAATCCTTATTAGCCCTCAAAATCTAATTTTTGAGACTCTAATTCACTTAAATTCTAATAATCTTTGATCTATTTGTCCATTCAATCTATAACTTACAATATATATCTAACACAACTACATTCATAAATTCACAAATTTTCACTCATAGATTTACTACAAAACTTACTAAATTTTCCAAAATATAAATCCATTTTATTTCTCTACAATCAAAGTCATCCAAATAGAACCCTAACTTTGCATACCTCTTATAAAGTCATTACAAATTCAAAAACCTTAAAACCAATGCTCAAAAAAATTCTATGAAGTTTTTTATCCAATTCCACTTTCTAATCAATAAAAGAACATTCTTTCTACTATAGGCACACGATTTTGTACCTTAGGATCTTATTTTGATCCTAGTTCACAACCAACTTTTTTTAGATATCAATCCAAGGTTTTTTTTAAGTAATTTTTATTGAAAACTATCTTTTTTTAATCTAAAGATATCTATAGTATCATTTTTACTAATCTATCTTATTTTATCTTATTTATAGCTCTAAAAAAATGAATAAAAGTACTTTTAATAAAAAGACATCATTAACACTAAATATTTTAACTATCTTTTTATTTTTTATCTATATTTTCTAAAGTGATTTTTTTACTAAGTCTTCAATTAAGCTATTCTATAATTTCTTTTTCTTTTTCTTTTATCCTATAGCCGTATTAGAATACAATAACATCATTACACGCATGTGGAGTTTGATGATTGTACTATGAAGGAGAGTTGAGTATAAGACAATAGAGTATAAGAATGTGCAAGGATTTGGTAGAGATTGCAATGCCATATGCATGTATGTAGCATCACATTATCTCTCGTATGGCATGTATATGCTTCACATATTGCTGCCACAAAGATTTTATATATATCATATATATAGCACCTTAGATATGTAATACTTTAAAAAAATTATATGAATTGTATTACATATATATGTAATAGATATACAAGTCATATATATATATATATATATATATATATATATATATATTCTAATAGAGCTATTAAAAGATTAAAAAAATATGGTATAATATTTTTTTATCTATCTTTAAAAATAAAAGAGATGGTAAATGATTGCATTAGATCTTTTAAGAGTGAATAAAATAGTAAATATATATATATATATATATATACTAATTATTATATATTAAGAAAGAGCTTTCATAATCTAACAAACAAAGATATGCCAACTATATGTCATTATTGTACTCTATCATAGGTTACTATCTAAATAGGAACAACAAAGGATGAGCTTCAAGGACATGTATAGATACAAAATTTGTCTTTAAAAGAAGAATGACATCAAGCTATATAATATATATCATACCTCTATTAATTTAAAGATGCTCTAATTGTTATATTTAAAATTTTCTTATTTATAAATAAGATTTCATAACATTAAAACAATCTTATAAAACCACAACAAACAAACAAGATTGTTGCTCAAGTTAAAAGGAACTAGATTTTTTAGCAACAACAAGGAGAACATGGTACAATTTGTTTAGTAGAAGCCCATGATAAATTTAAATTTAAACATTGGAAAAATTCTTAATATAAAAATTAAAATCATTTATCCAACTTTACTTGGACTTTCTTAGAAGGCACAAATCTTATAAGAAATATTATATCTAATAATATACTAAAATTAAAAAAAATTATGACATATCATTATTTTAGAATATTATTATTTTTCTTTACTTATTTATAAAAATATAAAAATATTTAAAATTTATAAGATATCCATCTCTAAAATTTATATAATTCTAAAATACAATGGTTTTTACTAATTTTTAATAATCTACAATGTAAATCCTAATGTATATTTTTTATTAAAAAATATTAACAAATAAAATATTAATAATAAAAGTAACTTAAAAACTAATTAATTTAAGTCTAAAATAGATTATATCATTAAAACAACAGCACATAAGTTGTATAAGTAATTCTTATAGAGGTGTTCATAAAATTTTGTAAAAAGACCAAATATAAAAATCTATAAAAAAAAAACTTGATGCAACAAGATTAAAATAGATTAAACTCTATTAGTTCAATTTTTAATCTATTTTAATATTTATATCTTCTTCTTCTTTGGAAAACATTTTTTTGATTTTAAAATATAAAAAAAATAAGAAACTGGTATTAAATTTAGGCTCTTGCTATTCTGTCACCCTACTTTTGCTACTCTCTCACCCATACACACTGCCCGGAACCGGAAACGAATCCCCTGACCCCCGATATCCTTGCAACTGAAGTCCAGCAGATATCCAGCATGGAAGACGTCCGGCATTGAGGGCTTGTCCACCTTCGGAAGTCGACGATCCGAAGAGGCCCGCAACCATGTAAGTAGAAACCATTGTTCATGTGCTTCAAACTGATGCATATTAGGTGCATAGAAATCATAGAGATCTTGTTTATGAATCATGAAAGAGGGAATTGCAGTGTACACAACTGCACATTACACACATGGAGCACTACGAAGCAACTCAGTTTCATTGAGTGCAACAAGTTAGCAAAGTGCATGGCATTTACAAGGTAAGCATGTATATCTTCATGTATGAGAAGTGCTCATGGTTTGTGTTGAGAGCAGGAAGCTTCAGCAATCGTAACTGGCTCTGTTTTGGAGAGGAGTGAAAGCTAATCGGATCAGCGGTGAAATCCATCACCTGAAATGTCTAGATTCTGGGTTACAGAGAAGAAGTGGTGAATGCTCCTCCTGCGTTGAAGAATCAAGGATGCTGTGAATTCTTCGAGCTCTTTGGTTACGCCAAAATTGCAGCTTGGCAAGCAGCCCCAGCTTGCGAGCAGGCCGGCGCGGAGCTCGGCTTGTTTGCAGCTGCCAAAATCTTTTGAAGTAACCGAGGATGAACGAGGTCAATCTCACTTGCCGTGGCCGCACCCCGAACGACCAAGTTGAGTTCCTTCGGTGATAGCCTTCACTTCTGAGCCGGAATGTGTTGTCTTCTGCACCACCGTGATCCTCCAAAGTCATCAACTGGACCTTGTCGGAAATTCGCATATCACTCTGCAGAAATCGGCCCGTGTTCGTGGTCTCCAATGAACCCCTCATGGATGATTTACTGTACAGAAGCAGACAAGATCATCACCCACATACCAACTCCCCAACTGAAAATTCAAAATTCGTTTTGAACGAGCTAGCAACCTAACTACCATGAGCTTGTTGTACAAGAAATCGAACCAAGTAATGCTGGCCGAGTTCTGAAAAGCTCGTCCGAGCGTGTTGAGTGGGAAGTTAGTGTCATTGCGAAGTACACAAGGAAACTGGTTAGTGTTGTGGAAAGGTTGTTGTTGGCTAAAAGACAATGGTTGTTTCTCCTTATATGGTTGCCGATGGTAGGACTTCCGAAGGTAGACAAGCCTCTATGCCGGACGTCATCCATGCCTGATATCTGCTGGAATTTAGTTGCGAGGATATCAGGGGTCAGGGGATTTGTTTCCTGTTCCAGGCCGTGTGTTTGGGTGAGAGAGTAGCAAAAGTAGGGTGACAAAATAGCAAGAGACTAAAATTTAAAATTTTAAGTTTAAGATTATAGAATAAAATCTTGAGAAAATTTAAGATTTTGACTAAATTTGTATTGATTATTATTAATAAATTATTTAATACTTCAATTGTAATCATCAAAGTCCTATTAAAGTGTTTCATAAATTTAAAAATAATTCAAAGAAGTTAACAAATTATACTGCTTGTAGGTGATGTTTTTAAGTTTCATTTTTTTTTTTTTTGTTTTACAAAATTATTTAGTATAGTAAATTTTTGGATTGCAACAAGTATGCACCGAAAAAAAAAAAAATGAAGTATCAATAAATGTATCTTTTATCGAAAAAATAAGTTTAAGTTACTTTACAATAACAGAATATATGCAAATTAGTATAACTATATTGAAATTATTTTTATAACTAAAAATATAATATTTTTTGTTTATTTATTATTTATTATTTCTTAATTTAGTTAGATATCCTAGTCAATTTGTTGTCAATTTGTAAGTTATATTTTTAGGCCTTAAAAATATTAAGGATTAAAATTTTATTTAAAAAAAATAAAAATATTAAAAAAATACTAAGAACTAAATACAGAGTATATATAAATAAGATATGTGTAAACATATTTCAATATTTAAAAAAAAAAAAAAAAAAAAAAAAAAAAAACCATCTTATAAAAGTTTAAAATATTAATAGATAAGTTTAAAGCATTTAATGGTATAATACATGCCATTGTTATATATTATATAATATATAAAAGAATTATTTTCTTAATATAAGATTAAAAAATAAAATTCTATATATGTTTTTAGTATCTTATATGATCCAAAAGATTAAATAATTTTAAAATTTTATCAAATTGGTGATAAAGTAGTCAAATAAGTTTTTTAATAATTATCAATCAAATTTTGATAATAAAAAAAAAAAATCTTTGGCATATCAATTTTGTATATGTATTATTATATTAAGTTATTATATTATTAAAAAAATCAAATTTGTTTTTCTAATAATATTTCTAAAAAGATAATAGATAATGGTTTTTTAGATGATATTAAATTAGTATATAAACTAATATATTTTTTAATTTTTGGTTTTTATTTTGATTATATTATTTCAAAAAATTATATATTAAATAATTAAATAATATTTTTTATATAAAAAATTATATCTTTTCTACTTTTTTATCACTTTAAACTTAAAATTCTAATTTAAATTTATACATAACACTTTTAAACATTAAATTATGAAAATTATGTATTATTCTATAATACTAATATATATTTTTTATTCTAAAAATAGATTATAATATATAGATAGATAGATAAATATATTTATTTATTTATTTATTTATTTATTGTAATCAAGTCATCAAGATAATTTTGTATTTTTAATACTATCTAATTGCTACTTTAAATAACTTGGATAAACCATTATTTTATGTAATTCGATAATATAATTATAATAATTTATCTTAATAAATCACATATCAAATCCATATAAAATCAATTTCTTTATATTTATTGTCTAATTATTTGATATATATTACTTTTATTCATAATAATTCATCTATAAATTTCTTTATCCAACCATGTGATCTATTATCCACCCTTTTTACATGTTTGATTTGATATGCTCTTACTCTTTTATGAATATTCTATTAGTATTGTAGTTACCTTAATAAAAAGTACAATTTCATTTTCATAGAAATCTGTTAAATTATCGAATTTCATTATCAATGTAATATTCTTTAAATTTTAAAGACATATACTTGATATAATTTAATGCAATAGAATATAAACATGTGTGCATTCTTAAATAATTCACAATGATATTTTATATATAAATTGAGTTTACAAAAAAGTATATAAATATGTATAGACACATGTCTAACACTTGATGTAAATTAATATGTATACACACATGTTAAGGTATATTTTTAGCATAAATAGGTTTCTAGAGTGAGATATACTTGTACAGAATCAAAGACTTTGCAACTAAAACATAATATTGCCACTTGAGTTCATTCTTACAATGGTACTCTACTAGGAGTTGAGGCCACTTTGAGATTAATAAATTGAACCATGAATTCTCTTCATTGTCAGAGAAGTTGGGATTAATCTCAATCCATTTGCATCAAGTGTTAAGATAATGATTTTTTAAAGAAAATCTGAATTTAAAACTATGCTTAAACAAAACCCTTTACAAAAACCTCATGCTCTCTCAATACAATTAAAACAAACTCTACCATCTATTTTAACCTTTTCTTAGAGTTGTAATTATCATTATTCCCTCCCAAGCCAATTTTCCACCTTGAGACCATGCACCCAAGTCAAATTTTACTTCAATTCATAGCTTTCACCTGACTTTGACTTTCTTCCATTGCCTTGAATTTCAAGGCTCTAAACCCTAGCCCTAAACCCTACCATTCTGATACCTGCCATCTACTCCTGGTTGGCACATTGATGGGCAGTGATGCTCCAAACTCTGGAGCGCACAATTTGTGACAAATATTGCTCCCCTCTTAATGTGTACCTGGTGATCTTGAGAAGAGTTTTTCAAAAACAGTTGAATTAAATAAATCAAGACCCATGAAGATCTGGAAGTGGCAGACAATCTGGCATAACCAATCTTTCTGCTGAAGGAGCTGAAAGACTTAGACAGATTATGGCTCAGCCACCCAAACTTTTGAGCAGATCTGAGGCCTGCCCCTGATGAAGCTTTGGGTAGCAACCAAAATAATTACATAAATAAATAAAAGTAGTGAAATCTTCAATGGATTCTACATCACCAAGGGGAAAAGAAACAGTAGTCTGTTTGGATTAGAACTCTTGGCTTGCATGCTCCCCTTGTGAGGACAGCAACTTGCCATCATAGAAGCATGGCCAAATGGAAAATAGCTCATTAGAACTGTATGGAATTTTGTCACAACAATGTTACAAAGAAATAAAAGTAATAATAAAAATAAAAATATTAAACATTGGAATTTGATGCACCAAAACTTAAGATCACAATAAAGGACTAGGTAAACTATGGTGCAGTTTTTTTTAATAATTCTTAGTGTGTGTGTGTCTAGATATATATATATATATATATACATATATGGATGCATGCTGTATAACTTGCTTTATAACTTAAAAGTCCTGCATCTTAGAAATTTCAAGAGGGTGTGGTTGGAGTATACTTGAAAAACTCAGCTTATATATATACATATATATTTTTAAGTCTTTGTATTTCATACCTACGATAGTTTTAAAAACTAAATCCTTAAACCTTATTCTCTCACTTCATAAAATTGTTTTATATTTTGACACCTCTTTTCTTTGGATCAAATTTCATTCCACTTCCAACATTTTCTTGCAACTATCATGCATCCACTAAACAGTCATTCTGAGCCACATGCTAAGACATCAATCCCTTTCAACAAAAAGAACAGATTTTTTGTATACAATATCCAATGGCATGATATAAACACACAGACATTTGGCACATGTGAGATGAAAACTATGTCATGGGTAGCTTCCTTCCATGCTTTCCAGCATAATCAGCAAAGCTTTCACTCTCATGAAACTTTGAGTCCATCTCTTACAGTTTGAGAGTTAATTTCACACAGTTACAACCTGGCTTATCTCCAATGAGCCTGGTACCATTTTATATCTCCCATTAAACAGGTTCCAACATTGATTATGATGATGTGAAAGGCATAAAAAGCAGTGTTTGATAACCCATCTCCTTGATGGGTTCTGTTGTCCATCCTCTTTTCCCTACTGCACATATTAAAGCTGCAACTTTTACAAAGCCATGGAATGGTTTGAGGAAGGCAGTGTGAAGCTGGAGGATTAGCATTGAATTGGTGAATTGTGAAAGGAAATGCAGAAAATTGTGAGGCTAGAAATTAAGAAGGAAAACAGGAAGATGGAAGAATGGAGCGTCGGAGGGATGCTGTTGCACTTGTCCCCTGCACCCTCTGACAGATCGCTCGCGCGTGTTGCCGGGCCGCATCAGTCCTTTGGCGCCGCAGCATTGATTGCGCCCGACATTCAAGAGGGAAGAGGAATCCTAAGTAATTGTGCTCCTGCGGATCTGTCACAGTATCCCTGAATCCGTTTTCCTGCTCCTGCTCCTTCCCCTCAATACAGCCGCCAGTTGTTTCCCACTCCATCGTCGACGTTTTCCCCTCATGCCAACTAAATGCCCATGGCCCGGTAGTAAAACTCGACACGCTTGGAAGCTGCCTGGGGGATCAATCGTCTTCAATTTCCCACTTTCTCACGTTGCTCGATGCTGCTGCTGCTGCAGCTGATTAAGCTGTTTTGACAACATTGGTTTACAATGTCGCCTTCCCAACAGCGGTTGGGTTGTACCTGGCCTCGGTAGTTTGCTTCGCATCCCGACGGTATGAGTGTAGTTACTCTTTCCGGTTGGAATAGCGAAGGTTGAAGTTTTGAAGCTCAGCTGGTTCGCGGAAGAAGCAACTGTGTCTGAAGTAGTGGGTGGTGCAGGAGCAATCGTACTTAGCAGGAGTTATGAGAGCACAGACACGTGCTCTTGCTTTTATTTGAGGTTGGGCTGGTTGGACAAGCGATTCAGCGCAGAGCAATTCACGCTGTAGCCGCTGAGAGTTGGGAAGTGTTGAGGACAATATCCGCGATGAGTCACGGCGTGGCTGTAGCGACTCTGTTTCTCGTCTCACATTGCCTTTTAGGTTTTTTGCTGGTCACTTTGTATGTGGAAGTGCAATTATGTTGTTGTGCTTTGCTCAGATGGTGAAGTTCTTGTGCACTGTAGCTACCTCGGAACCCGTTGTCACGGAATTGTAAGCAGAATGTTAGCTCGCTCGAGACTTGTACTTCCACGTCCAGGGCTCTTTTGCATCTAGCGCCTCTCCCTGGGAAGTGATGGGAATTCTTATGACTTTGCTATCACGTTATTGCAGCTGCGTTCTTGACCCAAGTTACGCCTGTAATATGATTTTAGTGACGGATTTTCACTTGGGGTTAATTGAATATTAGCACATTCTGCTCCAAGTTGTGCTTATGGTTCTGAGAAGAATGATGCTTATTGTGCAGGGGTTGGGGGAGTGGATGTGCCAATGCACGATCTTAGCCTTGACAGACCTCATGCACGGCGGCTAGCCACCCAGCAGTGGTGTATTGCTAAGCCCAACCTGCAAGACGCCAACTACCAAGGCGCCTTGGACTGGGTGTGTGGACCGCTTTCCGGACAAGGGCAAGTGAATTGCGGACCCATTCAACCAGGGCAAAGCTGTTATCTACCCAATACTTATCAAAACCATGCTGGCTGGGCTTTCAATGCGTACTACCAGACTCACGGCCAAACACCTCAAGCGTGTGACTTCCAGGGCACAGCCGTCATCACCACCACTGACCCCAGTGAGTTAACCAGTCTTTCTAGATTGGCGTAAAGAGTTCTTTTAGTTCGCAGTTTTTGCTCCATAGCTTCTGAAATCCTCATAGCGTGTTGGGTACTTTTCTCTCACTATTCCAGGATTAAATGAAAGGTCAAAAGTAGCAAGGAGCTGAATTCATGTCTGGATAGTAAACCCTTAACGATTGTGAAGACCTCGTAGGCTAATGTCAGCAACTAACTTTGATCTAATTCGCGTATCTCTTGCTGCAGGTACATCGACCTGTCCATACACGGCATCGAATGGGTAAAATTGCCGTTGTATGCTGAAGGGGGTGTCATATTCTTGGTTGTGGGCATACTTATAGTTTTCATGATTGGGATGCGCATTGTAACGTCTCCTTTTTCTTTGACTTACTTAGGTATTATACAGATGCATTAGCTTTGCGATATTGTAGTCCAATTGTAACCAACATTGTGAATTCAGAATAAGAGTTGATGCCGAGGCTTGGACACAGCTGAGTTGACACCGTTATTGTTGATGGTGGCAGGACCACAAGCGCTACAATTAATGCGACGAGTGGGGCCGAGGGCGACTTCATGATGCACACAAGATCCCTCTCACTTATCTCAGTATTGGTTTCTGTGATTTCATTCTTCATCGCAACTTAAAGGATTCGTGTTAGGAACCCGTGGAGGTGTGCCTGTATTTTCATTATCTACAGAGCTTCACTGATTCTCATGGGTTCCCCTTGAAAGCGTCCACCCAACCTCGAAGCCTTCCGACTAGGTTTGAACAGCAATTTTGATGTGTGTTGGGATTTTGAGCCGGAGGAGAAAAATCTGATTCTAGTGACACATGAAGAATCTATAATTAGTCCATGCAACTACATGTGAACGCAGGACTCTCCGGAACCCATTATGCTAGAGCAGAGGGACTGAAGCACGTGGATGTGCGTAGCATCCTGATGTATTCAACTCAATTATGCATGTGCCACTAAATTTGAAATTCAAACAAGTATTCTGCCCTAATTTCGCTCTTCGTGAAGTGAACTAGTGTATTTCTGTTCATCAGTACCCCGACGGCTTTTGTGCATTCTAGTTTGTTGCCAAGGGTCAAAAGTCATTCCAGGGTCACGTAACAACGTCCACCGCAGCACACTTCATTACAGATGAAAGAGCGGATGAGAAGTGTTGGACACCTATTAGGCAATGCTCGTGGAAAATAGAAAGATGTACCGACAACGAGCAGATGGTCTTTGGGGGGGGGGGGTGCGTGGGGGCAAGCGGAGAGTCGGGAGCGATGGCTGCCAAAAAATCGCTAGGAAAGATACGCGTGTCCAATCGAGTCGCCGCGCTGTCTGCACCACAGTGGAAAGGCGCCTCCTCGCTTGGATAGACATTCGAAAGGCATATTATTTTACGACACAACTCTCTCTCTCGCACACTCTCTTTACGGATGTAACTCCATGCGTCACTCCTGCTTGGCCTTCCGTGGTGAAATCGGCAGCGCTGAAGACTGAAACCGAAAGCGTCTAGCAGTCAAGGAATTTTTCACTGCCAAGGCTATTGTGATCGTCCAGCAACCCGCAATTGTGGTGTATGCGGTAACACAACAGACATGATACTCCATAGCGTACTGCCCATGATCATTCAACACATTTGAAGCGAAATCTATCCCATGCACTGTTCGATGTCAACAATGACGAGGTAAATGGAAAGCAAGCCGATCCAGTCTCATGCCCTAGAGGTTTTCCACCCTGTGTTGCAAGAGGACAAGCAGATGAATGCCAGTATTTGGTTGGCTCTTCATAAGCGTGGGCGAAGAAGATAGAGTTGGTCAAAATATTCGTTCAGCTGTAGCATTCAAAACCAAAATAATGAAAACAAAAAAAACCAGAGAACCATTTTTGTTTTTTTTTAAAAGGTGTTCTGAAATATATTTAGAAGTGACGAATTAGCCCCACTATTTTGTTTAATTTTTAATTTTTTTAATCAACGTTGATATTTTGGATTCTGACTTCTATGAGCAAGACAGACTCTTTGTGAATCATATCACGAATTGAATGATACTTTATTTTAAGTATTGGAGCCAACTTTCAACCTGAAAGAATTGTTGATGCATTCCTTGTGTATCATGTCAAAACGCATAACATTAATGTTAGTTTCTTCAATTCATATCCCTGGTCTGAGGACAAAACTTTCGGTTATTATTTTAGCTAATCCCATCGCCAGTTCTAATAAATATGCTTCAATTAGAACAGCTTATGTAAATGTTAATAGTTAATAACAACAACATCAATAATAATACCAAGTACATGCCAATATTGAATTTTCTCTCTCTCTCTCTCTCTACCCATGTTAAAAGCAAAAAAATCAAAGGAATAACAAAAACTCAGAATACATCAACTCATAATCTATGATAAAAATATACTCAAATAATATTCATGTATCACAATACAAAACCTTACAAAACGTCGCATCACAGTACAGGATTGACATCTGCCATAGAAGGATGTGAACATTTCTTGAGATTAGGCTTTGGACTGTACAGTTAGTGAGAGAAAGCAAGGGAAAGAAACAGAAAAAGAAAAGTAAAGAGTAGAAGAGGTAAAGAAACGCCGAAGGAAAGAAATGAAGAAAGAACGCGGAAAGGAGGAGGAGACTTCGAAGGAAATACAAAAACGACTGTTCCTCTTTACATCTTTTGAACATATTTTAAAACATTATAATCCTTTTAATTTACTTTTTCAGTTGTGCATCGTCGACGAAGCCAAGTCGATCAAAGCGTGGCCCTTCAGCCATGCCATCGCCAAGCCAGCCTCCTCCCAGATTTTCCTTCTCGCATCTCTGGAATCAATCCAGCCTGCTTGCCTTGCTTGCCTTGATTGCTTCATAGTCATTGAAGCTCTCAGGGAAACGTGCTTACGGTAGAAGCAATCGAGCTTCTGTGTTTTCTCGCTCATCATATTTGTGTGCGCGGAGGTTTTCGGGGTTTAGCACTGCGGGAGAGGAGGGGGAAGGAAGCGGCCATGCAGGCCACTCAGTTGTTGCTGGAGGAGCCCATCCGGCTGGCCTCCATTCTGGAGCCGTCGTCGCCTACGGCATTCTCCGCTCTCACGAAGATTATTGGAACCCTAGGCCCGCAGTCGCGCGATGTGGAGACCATCGAAGCGCTGCTCAAGGCGGGCATGTCCGTTGCCCGATTCGATTTGTCGTGGGGGGACGATGCTTACCACCAGGCGACGCTGGAGAATCTGAAGACGGCCGTGAGGAACACACGCCGGCTGTGCGCCGTGATGCTCGACACCATCGGCCCGGAGCTTTGTGTGCTGAACAAGGAGGAGCATGTGATCGAGCTCCAGGAGGGGGCGACGGTGGTGCTCACGGCGGACGGGACTAAGGGGGCTTCCGCGGAGGTTTTGCCGTTGAATTACGATGGGCTGGCGTCCGCGGTGACGAAAGGGGACACCATTTTTCTGGGGCAGTATCTGTTCACGGGGAGCGAGACCACCTCCGTGTGGTTGGAAGTCGTGGAGACCAAAGGCAAGGACGTGGTGTGCACCGTGAAGAACACGGCAACCTTGACTGGGAGCTTGTTCACGGCCCATGTGTCGCAGGTACGCATCGACCTCCCCACCCTCAGCGAGGCCGATTTGAAGACCATGGCCACGTGGGGTGTGAAGAATCAGATCGATTTTGTGTCGCTCTCGCATACTCGGCACCCGGACGATGTGCGCTCTTGCCGCAAGTACTTGGACAAGCTCGGGGATCTTCGCCAGACGCAGATCTTTGCGAAGATCGAGAATTACGAAGGGTTGGCGCACTTCGACGAGATTTTGGAGGAGGCAGACGGCATCATTCTGTCCCGCGGTAACCTAGGAATCGATCTGCCCCCCGAGAAGGTGTTTTTGTTTCAGAAGGTGGCGCTGCAGAAGTGCAATGCTGCAGGAAAGGCATCCATCGTGACGCGCGTGGTGGATTCCATGGTGGACAGTCCCCGCCCCACCCGTGCCGAGGCGACGGACGTTGCCAACGCCGTTCTGGATGGGACGGACGGCATCATGCTGGGTGCGGAGACGTTGAGAGGGCTGTATCCCGTGGAGACCATCACCACCATCCGCAAGATCTGTGCGGAGGCGGAGAAGGTGTTCAACCAGGCAGTATACTTCAAGAGAACCATCAAGGGCGTGGCAGAGCCAATGCAGCATCTGGAATCGATCGCGTCATCCGCTGTGCGAGCTGCCTCGAAAGTAAGGGCGTCGGTGATCGTGGTGTTCACTTCATCAGGGCGCTGCGCACGCCTGATTGCCAAGTACCGTCCCACCATGCCAGTGCTGTGTGTGGTGATTCCCAGGCTGACCACCAACCATTTGAAGTGGAGCTTCACGGGCGCCTTCCAGGCTCGGCAATGCCTGGCGGTTCGAGGACTGTTCCCGATGTTGGCCGACCCTCGGCACTCGTCGGACTCCGCCAGCACAACGAATGAATCCATCTTGAAGGTGCAGATTCTCCCCTTGTGTTGCTTGTTTGCTCTTCATGCCATGATTGTATCCTCGCCGGTGACGGTCTGGATGAGGAATGCGGCACCGCAAACCATGCGGGAAGCGGGCCGCTCGACGTGAAAGTCTATGGGGATTGGTGTCTAGACTGTAACAAAGCATGGACGAGTCTTTGCTGATGCGTGTTGCAAGTGACGCAGGTAGCGTTGGATCACGGGAAGGCCGCAGGAATTGTGAAGGCACACGATCGAGTCGTGGTGTGCCAAAAAGTTGGGGACTCGTCGGTGGTGAAAATCATCGAGCTGGATTGAGCGGCGTTGGAACACAACGCACACAATTTTCTTAATATAATTTTTTTGTTTTGAATTTTGCACAGATATAAGTAGCCTTAGCGGTAGGGTCAACCTGTGCTTATTTTGCAACCACCGCATGCAATCTGCGAGGAGGGTAGAGGCCTAGTGAAGGGTGAAGCTGGAGAAATATGGTGAACTCGCATGGTTGCGCTTGATGCGGGTGCAGATTGAGTGATACCCTCGGATGGGTTGGTTGCGAGTAGAGAGTGTACTCAGAGATTAGAGATCCGCACATGCTGCTGTTCGTCTGAACCCACAGAGGCGTGGAGTGACTGATACTGGGATGAGCAATAAAGTGGTGATGTGAGCATGTTATGGACTAGGGAATGGTGGCTGGTGTGGCGCAACACAGAAGTGGCCTCTCCGAGCAATAAACGTGGGGATTGTGAGGTGGATTGTAGTTGGTTGGGTGGAGGAGTGTGGTTCGTGATGAAGAGAGGCGATCTTATGGTGCCTTGAGGAGGAGGTTGAGGGAAAGGAACTGCGTTGGGCTGCGAGGCTTGAATCATCCATTTCTTTGTGATGCTGTCTTTTGTTGATGTAGCGGATAGTCTTAAGCTCAAGGTTTTGTGCTTATGTAGAGTTTGAACCACTTTGGAATGAAGTATTTGTTTCGGATGCAGGGGGCGTTAAGTTTGTGTTGATAGCATTGATACGTATGTGTGTAGTTGCATGCATGGAGTTGTTTCTGGTATTGAATGTCAGGTGCATTGGATTATTTTAAGGAATAATTTATCGAATGATCATTGGAAGGACGTTCATCATATGGTGTGGTTTTTTGCATTTGGGTGTTCGAATACTCGATCTTGGATTGACCTGTACTGGGTTTTGGTTATTTAAGAAGTATTCTATCTTATTATATGATTAATATGTTATCTCCTTGGATATTGGACTACATGCGATTTGGAGGGAGTTGTAGATTTGTATTCTAGCAAAAGTTCATTGTTAAAGTGATGTTTCTATGGAGCATTCTTCATTAGTGATTCTATTATGAATTTATGAACTTGTGTGCGCGCATATTTTGAGATACCAACTGATGCAGAACTACAGTAGGTGTAACAGACAACCGTAGGATTTTTCCATCTCAATTACAAAGTATATTCGCTTCAATCAGATTGCCAAATAGTTTTATAACTGTTTCATTACGAGTTATTTACGAAACGGAAGAATGTAGTTGTGTGATATACTTGAATTCACGAAAAGGAATGTTGATATTCAATAATTTTATAAATGGGTGGTGGTCAAACACTGTACTGTACATTTTGTAAATTTTATAATCAATTTAAACTTTTTTTTAGGATAATGTTTAGTGAATATGTAAATTTAAACATGCATTCTAAGGCCACATGTCTTGATTTGCCAAAGACACATGTCTTGATTTGCCTCCAGTCACTTAATTATTTTAACTTTATCATTTTGGATTCGTTTAGAAATGAAATTTTATTTAACCCTACAGAAGCTATTTGACTGCATTATATGTAACAATTTCACAATTATTTATACACGTATATATATAATTGAGAGTGAGGGGTGGAGGGTTTGTACTATGAATTCAGTATTTAATCATGAGATAATTTTCTGTTCCTAATAAATACATAAAGTGATGTTCTGACCAATTCTTTGAAGATTTCTTACTATCTGATGTGAACAGAAATATTTTTTATTACAACTTTTTAAAGCTTATTTTTGCATATCCTGGAAAGAATCAATTCAGATGTGTATCAATAGAGTAGAAATTGTTATTAACTGCACACATTTTTAAGGGCAAGGGAGATATTAGGTAAGCCTATAAAATTAATGACATTGAAACATCAAAATTTTGTAATTTGGATTAAAAACAAGTTGTGCAAATTATACTTGATTGCATTGAATTTTGATGTTGAAGTCTTTGTGATGTTTGCTAAATTTTGTTACAAAAATGGATTATTGTTTTAAGGTGTGAATCAATGTGTCACATGTATTTAGTTCTGTTATTATAATAACTTCTTGAGAGTGTAGCACATACTTTAAACTAGTAAAATTAAAAGTTTATCAAAATTATTTTTATATTAATATTTTAGAAATCAAATTTTTATAACACTAATAATTAACTAGAAAAAGAAGATATTTTTTGTGCTTTTGGAAGCAACATACTAAAAAAAGAATAATAAGCTATATAAAATTAAGTTCACCATTCAAAAAAATTGGAAGTTGATATAAGAGGAGCTTGTAAGAGTACAAGAGTGGAGACAAATTGGGCCAACTTTGGTGGTATTTATGTTGCATACCATTATACAATTGTCTACTTTGACTTAGTTTTTTGTAAAGTAAAAAAATTCAAGACATTAATAGGATTTTGATATAGTTCTATTAATATATAAGCCTTCTATTGTAAGCATTGTTGTTATATTTGGATGTGAAGGACATAAAATATAAACAATTAAAGCATCAAAATATTCTTGTGTTACTCGAAAAGAATAAAGAATCACTTAAAGATGGTATAATATTAAATTAGAATGGCTATTACTAAAGACAAGAAGATTATAGGCTTTTGAAACAAGACTAAGAACAAGAAAGGCATTGACAAGAGTGAAGAAGGCTTCACTCTTGTTTCTATATATACTATCTACCTAAAAGCTAAATAGCAACATTTTATAGGACCTCCAACATGTGTCCAATTTGCAAGATACGTGTCAAACTTACAAGACAAGTTTTTTATATGTGAGCCACTTAAATAGCTTGTTCCACAAGCTACCAACATGAGCAATATGTGGTTAACTTGTTGGCCAAGTTTCTAACCAACTAATCACCTATAGATATGAATAAAGATGAAATTGCATTTATGAAGCTTCTAAGAAGCTTTTCTATAAGATATTATCAAATCAATTTATTTTTATCTACTTCTATATATCCATGTTACCTAAAAAATTATTAGAATAAATCTTATGTTCATGACATTATTCCTCCTTGTAGAGACAAGTTCCATAAAGAGCAGTGATTATATGTTAAGGAAGTCCGAGATGCATTAAATTATATTTGTCACATACTTTAATCTTTGTTATCTTTGAAGGTAGTTGATAGGTCTTTTCAATGTCATAGGCATAAGATTTACTCCAATAATTATCTAGTTAGTATAGATAGATAAAAATAGATAAAAATAGGTTAATTTGATAATATCTTATAGACAAGCTTTTTAGAAGTTTCATAGACGCGGATTCACCTTTATACATGTCTATAAGTGATTGGTAGGTTAGAAACTTAGCCAACAAGTTAGCCATATGTCATTCATATTGGTAGCTTGTGGAATAAGCTAAATATATGGAAAACTGCATTTCGAAACGGTAAAACAATCTGGTAACAAAGCAGGAACTTACCACTACCCAACATTTTGGTCCTTATGGAAGTGTTCTGTGCACAGGACCATGAAGAACATGGACTGGAACGCAGCATCATACTTATCAATTGCTACCACACGGAATTCTATGATTTTGTAGGCGAAATCAAATTACAGCAAACAAGACAGGCAGCTTTCGCAATATGAGCAAAAGTTTCAAAATCAGAAGCTCAATAGAAAGAAAGGTCAACTTCACAACATGTAACCATTATTCTGCAACTGTTACAAACAATACAAACAGTACAAATCAACGTCACAAGAACGTAAAACTTAGTTTACACAAGTCGCAGCTTTTCACAACGTCGCTGTTTCTCAACACTTCCTACCACCTATTTGGTAATACCTGCAATATCTGCATGATAGTAATTATGTAATGCAACAACCGACAACCCTTGCCGGATAAAATCAGGCTTGTCTACAGGAAGTAGTATAGGCCCTGCTCGATTGGAACGATTAATCATGTGCAATCCATAAAGAGCAAGGTTCCCTTCTGGCATACATTCTCAAGGAAAAGTAAATAGGTTTCTCTAGTTGGGGAAAAATTCTGTCACTTCACAAGGGAAGAGTCTGTGGGCATTCTTTTCAGATCCTTCTAAAAGGCAAAAATAACCAGGAGCTGACAATGTTATCCGATGCTATGCTGCACCTACTCGTCTCCAGATTCCAACGTGTCCAGCAGTTGATATTCCTCGTATTCATCATCGTCAAAGCCAAAATCAGAAGAAGCGGCTGTCTGGTTATCACACAATCAGTATCTTCCAAATTAGCCAAGAAATTACAAAGCATCAGGCTATGAAAATGGTCATACAATTTTTTTTAAAACAAACATGGAACCTACCTGTGTTTTCACTTGCATATTCTTGTCATCGACCGTTTCCGTCGCAGTAATCGCTTGTAGTGGTGTTGGCGATTTGGACTCTTTAGGCAACGGAGTCACCGGATGCACTGGTACTGTTTGTGGACCAGAATCTGCAGGCAATGTGGATACTGGAGGAATCGCCAAAGCTAATTCTTGCTTTAAAGCTTCTAGCAGCTCTACACCTGCCTGGCGTGTCGTGGTACCCTCACCACTGCTTCCCTGTTCAAATGCCACTCGCATGCTTTAAGTACGAACAAATCGAGAAAGGAACAATGAATGTAAGAGAAACGAGATCAATATTTTAAGGCTTGCCTGCGTGGATCTGCTTTGATTATTTGCTGCATTCTGGTTGAGCCGGTCAAGAGTGCGGACAAATACTTCCTCCTCAACCTGTTACATCCTTCCAAAGCAATAGGCGAATAAGGGTAAAGCATTCCAAGTCCTTGCCAAAGGAATTGCTGAATATCAAAAAGATTGACAGGTAGATTGACTGATATTGTTACAGATGTCAATCAAACTCTCCATGGAAGCAGACTCAAATCATCTTATTTCCAGGTCAGGATTGACACGAACCTGAAGATGATGAAGCTCATTTGAAATCTTGGCCTGCAATTGTTGCAGCGTCTCAGCTTCCGCCTGCAAAAACCTGAATGCGTCAACCTTGATTAGCAAATACCTTGAAACCTCAATAATAAACTAAATCACAGAAATGCAATAAAACCACCCGCTTAAACCCTAAACCTGACCACATCAAACCAATCAGAAACCTTCAATTCGCACAGTTTTGTGAGCTGAATTTCACCCAACCGTACGCAGTCCAGCTGCACTACAACCGTCAAACTATGATTCTCTCCCTTCGACACCCTAAATGAATTCTACAGAACTTCTGTGAAGCACTTTTGCAAAACCTGATTAAAAGGTTTTGATCTGTTCGACCATACTCCTTCTATGTCTACCTTCAATTAACAGAGAATAGGTGAAATAATTCACTCACTTCAACAATTCCGCAGGCGCAACCTGCTGCTCCATAACTCTTGAAGTTTAAACACGGAGCGGAGCCGACCAATGCGAGGTCCGTGTCATACAAGGGAGTTTACTTCACAATGCAACTAGAATAACAGCTACTCTGCCCCAAAATCTGAAATGATCGATTCCCAATGGCGAGCAACAGCAGCAACAAGTGGCAGAGTCCATCGAAATCCACCACCAAGCTTGGCTTACACCCCCAAGCGTCGCTGCTTGCTTTACAAACCCTGCGCCGAACATCATCCGTCGCAGTGCGTTCGTCCGAAAATAATGGACTGCGTTCATCCATGATAGATGGCATTCATCCGCATCTGATTTTGAGATTGTGATCCCCTTGGCCACTCCCTTTGATGTATTTTGAAGAATCTCGTTGAAGGAATGAATATGAATTTATACGAATAATTACGCTTAACTTTCTGATGGGTAACGCAAATTACAATAATTGTTGCTAACATCCTCCAGAGGCTGTATGCTTTTGTTGTTTTTGTGATGCTAATGACAACAAAATGGCGATTTTCATGGTAATAGTATATCAAAAAATGAGATATTTGAATTTTATTCAGGGTTTGAACGTGTGTATGTGTATGTGTGTAATTTTCTGGAAACCTTTAATCATTTGTTTATTTAAATATGTATACACAGACAAATATATATATATATATATATATATATTCATACATACAAACTACAATAAAAACACATTTCATCAGAAAGATGTGTATTAAAGTATGCTTTCATATTTAAATAAGTTTAAAATTATTTGATTTTTTAAACCATGTTGGAATGTAAATCATGTAATTTTTTAATTAAAAAAAAAATTAAAAATTATAATGTGAATCATGTAATTTAGATTAAGGTATCATCAGAATATATTAGTTACATTAGATAACTCGAATTGTGACATTATTTGTAAAATTAGTATATGAATTAGAATTAAATTTAAATCAGACATATGGTGCAAATATTATATTACTTCAATCAAAAATTTCCACACTAAACAAAGGCACTAATGAAATAATACTTGACAACTACTTATTCATTGATTTTTTATATTTAAATTTTTGGATTTTTAATTTATAATGTGTATTTTAACAAAAGTATTACATAAAAGCAAACTTTTCCTTAAAAAAAATATGTACAACTTTTTCATTCAAAGCAAACAAGACATTATATTTTAAATTTGTATATCTATATATATATATATATATATATATACATACTTACAACTAAGGAAGTAAGATAATAGCAATTATTTGTGCTAAATCTAATTTTTTTTCTTGAAACTTTTATTTTAAATATGTATGTGAATATATTTTTAAAAACAAATACATTTTGTGATGATGGTTCTAAATATTTAAAGTATCTTGTCATAGTAAAGGCTTACAACCAATTTATATTTTAAGTTTATTTTATTTAAAATATTTTTAAAATTATTGTGAATTTCAAAATTTTAAGGAAAAAATAATTTTTATTTGCAATATATTGATCTACTATATTAAATTAATTTTGTTATCAATATATTTTTAAATAAATTAGTTTGCTCAATTTTTATAAATTTTTCAAAAGTTTTTTTAGTTTTATATACTAATGATTGTTAAAAAATCAAATCTTTGTAAAATTCTATAAAACATTAAAGTATAGATTACCCAACTAGTGCCAACAATACAGCTCAACATTTCAAGCACTGAAAATTTGAAGGCCATTATGCATGCAATGTGCTTTAATTTTATTAAGATTTCATGCTTTAATACAAAACATTCACATAATATATCATTAAAAAATAATATGTAATATTTTCCAAAATATAACTCTTGTCTTTAATGATTCTTGTACCAAATTTTATTTCTTTTACACAAAATCTAATATAAAATTGCCAAAAATAATATTAAAAAATTCAATTACTTTGTGTGAAAATTTAATGATATATGTATGTGTATATATATATATATATATATATGATTAGTGAATTCTTATGATTGTGAATGTAAATAAAAATATTAAGATATATTATTATTTATAAATCTTATTAACTTTTGTAATTCTTTTTTGTAGAATCTAAGTAAAATAAGTAGAAATGATATTATAAGTTATTAAAATCTTAAAATTCATCATATTTTAATTAGATTCCTATAAAATATGAATGAAATAAAACTAAATCTATGACCTGCAAACAAATCATCAAACATAGGTTAATTGTTATGCCGTTAAATTTTTAAAGCGATTTTGCAACTGGCTGTTCATGATGTTTAAAAATCTATAAACAACGCAGTTAAATTTATTTATTTTGCTGAATTTTTTACGAAATATTTATAAAACATATAAAAAAAGGAAACAACTAAATTTTTTCAAAAAGAAATTTACACGATTTTATTCTATGAAATCGAACAGTGATATTGTTTTTAATGATCGAATTTTGCTAAGTTATGTGATAAATACTTAACACTCTTTGTGGTTTATTAAAGTCCTACCTCTTTAATTTAAGTTACTTAAGATTCTTTGAATGAACTAACATTTTTACTACCACATTTGCTTCCTATCAAGACCATGTGTGAAACTAGCAAACTCAAAACTTAGAAGTTCAACACAAAGTTTACAGCAATTGTATCCTTTTACTGCAATTGACTCCGACGACGAAACGCTACTCACAAATCGAGCTTCGAGCTTCACATCAAAATCATATCTGGATGAGTTGGAACACTGTAACATCAAAGTTGAATCAGAAGAAGATTGATGTCTGCTTGTGAAGTGAACCGTTGGCAATGCCATCGATCTCAGAAAGCAGCTACATCCAAACCTCTAGATGTGTTCTAATATGATTTTCTGATACATGTTTCCAAACCGATTAGCGATGAGAATCCGTGCTCTCGGATTAGTGCAAGTCCAGAACATGGACACACTAGGTGGTGTCCATGTTGGGATGCATCAGATTCGTGGATGAGTGGAATGACTTACTGGTTTGCGTTTGATATCGAACCTGCGTGAACGTTCTGTATCAGCTCGAGATCATTCGCGTCGAGGTTATCCTTGAATCGTTCCAGTTTCTTCGACTTGGGCATCACCACATTGATGCCCCAAATTCGCGGCCGAAGCGCCGTTTATGAGGTCATCTTCGTGTCCCTCCTTGAAATTTGTCTGCTGGAGAGGGATTGTCCAGTGCAGCTGTGGAACTGAGCCATTTGACGCCAAGAGCTCCTCTGCCCTGAGGAGTGTATGAGTTGAGTGACACTCCATGCTTGGAGCAGATACTCACAAGAGCTTCACGTTAGAAGAAAGGGGTTGGTTTCGATCAGGCTCTTGGCTGGCTTGGTCTTTAAGTACGAAACGCAGTGCCTGGAGAGGAAGACATCGTGGTTTCTGGGAAACGGAAGGGATATACAACGAGATTTGTGACTTCTTCACAGTATCTTGGATGTTCTGGAGGCTAGTTGCAACTGGAAACCAAGCAAAGTAAACTGTCAAGTGCTCAAATTGAAGGTTCTTTAAGCTACCTTCAAAAGGTTCCTTGACATGACGGTGATCATTATACCTGATACAGAACGTTCACGCAGAGTCGAAGAAGAGCTCGGAGTGATGCTTGAGGATTTCCAGAACAGAAAGTACATGATATCATGTGGAGGCATAATCAGTGTTATTATCACTGATTTACTCAACCTAAAATGGCTTTAGTATCTTCACGGTGGGATGCATTTGACGACCGACTGAGAAGGAAATGTCACAAGAGTTTCTTTGGTGGTAATTCATCTCACATGACAAGCCCTTGTTTGAAGACATCAGAACAGTCATCTCCTACCTCCTTGTCACTTCCGTAGTCAGGTGCAGACCGACAACCACAGCCTTCATATTCATCTCTCAAACTAACCAGCCAGTTCTTCCGAGTTCAAGTTGGCTGTTTCAAATGCATCCTTATATATGAATCAGAAGTTTCACGTGTTCGATATTACACGACATCACTGTTGGATGCTTTTTGAACCAGATCCAAACAGGAGGTTCCTTGTACCATCAAGGTGACAGTAGCTAAGCTTTACTGCGTTCAAAATGACGGAGAACTTCAAGGTCTAAACGCCAGGCACCCAAGCATACCATGGTCATTTTATGTGGTCATAGTTTAGGGCCGCGGTTGTCCACTCCACATCTCAGGCATCTGCCATTGGGACGCAACCAAATCACTGTCAAAAACACTCGCCTGATGCTTTAACAGGGTGAATTACCTGTATAAGAGTGAAGGGGATAGCATGTATTCAATCAACTAGTACCCACAACGCACACCTATACTTGAATAAGCAGCGAATTGAGAAAAGATGGAATTATTTCGGTTTACAATCATAGATCTTCCTTATTGGAGAAAGCAAATCAGTTTCATTTTTTTTTAAACTGATCAGCATGAAGCTCTATCTCGTCATCAGAGAGTGTCCTTCCTCAGCAATGCTTCTATCAATGCCATTTTCTTAATTAAGGGGGAAAAAATAGTGAATACCATAAACTGCAAGCCACAAGGCTCTAAGGTCAGCTCTTACTCTTCCTCCACACCTGCCCGCTTGCTTGTTCTTAGAAGATGTAGAATCACATCTTGCACAAGCAAGGCCTTGCCATCCTTACCGAACAAGCTTGTTGTTGACATCCATTGCACGTCACGAGCCTGACCTCTCTAAGATCCAACAAGTCGTCACTTCTACATCAAGCGTTAGATCTCCTCATAGATCAAAATTTTGCCGGTTTCAACAGTGCACCAATCTGATACCTTACCAGCATTCACAGCATTCTTCATCACACGCGGTTGCATGCTTAGCCAATTTTTCAATGATTTAGTCCAGGGTAAGCCTCATCCAACGCCCTGACCACATTCAAACAAAAATTCACACCGACAAAGGAAATCGCAGCAAGTCAAACTTACTAAGCTCTGAATTCAGTTCCTTCAGTGGTTCCCTAAAAGTGAAACCCGCAGCACTCACCTCCAGCACCAAACAATCTCAAATCGAGCAAACACACGATCTTGCTTCATTCAGAGTAACTTGGTGCAATGTCTGAAAAAAATCACCTATCACCTGCCTCTCCCACCATCCCTGCCAACAACTGCTTCAACGCTCCTGCAACCAGCGTCAAATCTCGCGGTCCAGGTTCATAATGTGGGGAGAAGGCACTGCAATCCGGGCATCACGAGCAACTACCAATTTGTGGGAATCTTAACGACAATTGTGCCCTTCCAAAGGTGGTCGGCGCTTGAACTGTAGCTCCGGGGCAGAGCTGCAGCCACACCTGTAATCGTTGCAGCTCCAGCAGCAATCTAACACGAGCACCCACAACGCAGAAATCAGTGCCGGCCCTTGGAGCAGAGCCGGTACGGGTGGGGTAAACCGCGGGGCGGCACAGACCATGCATGTCCACGCCTCGTCACCGCTGGCTTGAGGATGATGATTGTTCATTGTTGCGTTTTTTATTTAAAATTATTCACTTTCTAAAGATAAAAAGAATCCAGAATGTTTTATAATAATTATGAATTTTTTTTAAAATTAATTAATTAATTAATATTTAATTAACCGAATAAATTTTGATGAGTAATATTTTTCTTTTTAACATAAAAATAAGATTTTTTTTTTTTTTTTTTTTTTTTTTTTTAATGCTGTGTGACTTCACTATACTTGATTGTTCAGTTTCAATAAGATACTGCATGATTGTTTTTGAATATTTACTGTTTAATTATGAGTTGAAATTATTTGATGTTCAACACAATAATAAATACTATATTGAAAAAGATATTTTTATTAAACAAACAAACAAAAAAAAAAAAAAAAAAAAACACGTCATGGAATATAGATATTTATTATATCAACTGTAAATTTCAAAACAATTCATATTCAGATCTGCCTTCTATGAGTACAAAATGAATACAAGAAATAATGAAATCCATATCATTTTCATAAATATGTTGAATGAACATTAATTATATGAGATGTAGTTTTTTTTCATTAATAATAATAATCATACAAACACATGTTTTGTAATTCTAAAAACTATGTGAAAAATAGGTTCATTACAGCAATTATTTTCAATCCAAAAAGACTTAAATTTAAAATAAAGTTAAAAAATTTGGACTACATCAAAGTCACTTTAGTGATTACTAATGCAATTCATTTCATGGACAACTTTTACTCTTTTATTTATTATTTATTTATTTATTTTAATTTGTAAAAGAATGGTAGATAATAAAACTACAAATATGAATACAATATGCTACAAATTAAATATTAATGTTTAGTTATATAATATAAAAATACAATATGAATACAATATGCTACAAACAATCTACACGCACAAAATACTTCTATAGTTCCAGATGAGGAGGTCAAGGGAAAGACACGTGCTGGTCATTCAAACCCCTCCTAATCCCGCGTACGCTCTCCTAATTCCGCTACACGACCTTAATCAGGCGTGGCAATGAATGACCAGGATGAATGCAACAGAAGCCCACCATCCACCATTCATCATTCATCACCCCCATGCGTGGAATTATCCAAACTCACCCCGCGGGGGAGCGGTGTGAACGGGGCAGTTTCTGAGGTGGGGGACTGACAAGCCCGCTTTCCATTGTCTTTCTCATTCCTGCCCGCTCGTTCCTTCTCTCCTTCCATTGTTGTTGCTTGCGCCTGCTCACTTGCAATCTGCTCCATTCCCCGCGAATGATCTCCCGCCTCGGGGTGTGGTGCGCACTGCGGAGTCGCTACCCAGCAGGGTTTCCGTCGCAATGAAAATTCGGCGCAAGTCGGAGAAAGGGGCAGAGAGTGACGGGGTGCCGCCGTTGCACACTCTCATCACCTGCACGTACCAGAAGCTGTTTAAGAAAGATGGCGACCATGGAGGTGATAATGGAGCCGTGGTGGGAGGGACTCATGGAACTAGTGACGGAGGGAAGCCTTCCATGGTGCAGCGCGACAAAAAGCACCGTCATGATTCGGTCTCATGGGCTAATGGGAGGCGGGTGAGTGCGTGCGTTCGTGTTGTCATGGTTCCGCTCCGTTCGTGGCTAGCGCTCTAGTGTGGTCGACATTGATGTGGTGGTAATCTCATGAAGCGTGTTGATTTTCCCCATGTCGCGTTTGATATTTCGAGAGGGGAGTTGATCTTGTGCACTGTGTAATTTCGACCGGGGGGTAGTGGTTTGCATGGCGGACAGCTTGTGCGCGGGATGGGGTGGGAGATGGTGAATTTTTTTCGAGTGGTGGGGGTTTGCGATAGGATCTGTGATTGGGTTTGTGCGGGCATCCTGGAGGGGTTGCATTGTCATGGCTTGACTGCAGTAGTCGCAGCTTCTGACGAGGTTATGGAGATGGCACTCGAGGGAGGATAAGAACTAAATTGGCATCCACTTGGAGAAAGTGGCTAGGTCTGGGAGTCTTAGAAGGTCATGCATTTTTGGTAATGGGAAATGCTGCTCGGGTCGATAAGTTTCGAGAAGGTGCAGACATGGAACGGTTGCGACAGCAGGATAAAATTCATGAGTTTGATTTGAGGTATACGCGTGGCGCCACATATACATATTTGTCCTGAGCGCATGAATGTGTTGGGGTGTTGGACTAGGAGCTGGAGGTGAAGGAGGTGGACAAGTTGGACGTGGGTAGGCATGGAGATGGTCATGTGCATGATTTTGCTCAGGATCTGCACGAAGCTCGCAACAACCCTCTCTTCTCAAAGAGACGCAAGGTCAAGAGCACCCGATACACGGTACTGAGCCCTCATGTCCGGCCCGTTACCTGAACATGCAATGTCTTTGTGTGGTTTGAGTGGAATGAACTTTGTCTGGTCCTGCCTGCGGTATACATGGATAAGATTTTCGTTTATGAGGTGGGTTTGTCATGAAACCGTTTCTCTCTCACTTGGTCGAGGTTGTGGTCGTCCAGTGTCGATGGCATTTGCGAACTTGTGGCGAGTTGTGTCATCATGCATTTCCTAGTGCGCTTAGACGCCATAGCTTCTTGGACCCATGACGTAAATAATGGACGATGCACTAGGTTCCACCATGAGTGTCGGTAATGACGACATAGCCAATGTTCTCGAGTCATGGATACCTAGGAATCGGCTCACGAGCGTTAAGCTCCGATGTCAGGTTATTAAGCTTCTAAGGGTCACAAGTCATTGTATGAAAAGGTGTGTTTGGGTGTGAGTTGGTTGGCTTACAGGAATTCTCAGAGGAGATGATAAGTATGAGCACACCCCACAATACTAAGGCCGAAAAAAGGTGCCAGCCACTAGTGTGTGTTCTTTTCAAGATTAGACATGCGTTGCAGTAAATTGATAAATCTAGTTTGTTTACGTGACATTAACTGTGGTTTTTGGACCTGCTTCATAGAGGTCCTTTTTCTTGCAATCTAGCAATATCTGACATCTAGCAATGCAGACAAACAGATCATAGAATATTTATGCCCATGGCGTAATGCTATCGGAAACTTCCTCTCGACGCACTTAACCAATTGTGTGTTCCTGCCCAAACCTTCAGATCTCGGAATATCGAAAAGTACAATGAAGAAGACAACGCTGATTATGTCAGCACCGTCGCGAACTCGAAAGAGGCATTGATAGCGTCAATTTTTTATGTATTTGACACTCTAGGGAAGAATGGACTCACGGCAAGTGAGGTGGTGGCCATAATGTTGGAACAAAACCTCCCCGGTCTCAAAGAGGGAGGGGCCAGGCACACTGTTCAAGTAGCGAATGTGCTTCGAAGGTCACGTCACTTCATTTCGATCGGTAATAAGCAATACCTTCCGTGCTCAGTTGCAGAAGATCCGAAGCAGGAGGCCAAGAAGCAAGGGCATAGCCGAAATTGCCAATCCAGCAAGAGCAAGCAAGGGCGCGCGGAGTGCAAACTTTACGATGGTAGCGGGTGGCACTGTCCCCGACAAGCGCAGCCTGCATTCTCGCTGTGCTTCCATCACCTGGACATGATCAACAGACCTTTTGGCAAGATGTCTGTCTCTCCGTCGATCAAAGGCTCACCTGTGCATGTTCGCGAAGTCTCAAATAGCCAACTTGTTGAGAGTGAGGGATCTGAATCCGATCCAGGAGAAAGCGAAGACATCGGCCCGGCTGCTATAGCCAAATGGGGAAGAGACCGCACCCCAGGTTCGATGCCAAATCAGAAGCGGAAGATGCTCTCTCTCATGTCCATAAAGTAGATGAGTAAGTGCCTCATTTTTCTCGATCACTGAGCCTACATCATTCAGAGTTGTGACTAGCATAGATGTTGTGTAGCTTCTCAAGTCTAGAGCTCACAAAACATGAGCATTGTATAGGGCTGAGTTCTAGGTGGTGCCAGAGACCGATTTGAATACGAGTTGATCCAGTACAGTGTGCAATTTCGAGTGGTCAAGGTATCAAAAGAATGCATCTCTGATCGTGTTTCAGAAATGTCGATGAAGACATTGTCAACAACCCCTTTTCAGTGCTACTTCTTCACTTCTCATTACCAGACGGCTGTGAGTTCTGTGAGATTCTTGGTCTTCATTGTTAGCCCAGATTCTGATCCCAAGGAGATATGAACTCACTCATTTGAGAAGTGGGACTGGATGTCACGGCGCTGTGGCCTATATTTGCTTGTACTGGCGGTGGCTAAGGTAACCTTGCTCTTTGAAGCAACAACCAAATTCTGACCTATTCTAATGTTGGTCATTATTCACTTAGTCAAGTGGAAAGATGATGTGAATTTTTTTTTATAGTATTTTTCAGAACATGAATTGAATGATTCTTTTCATTATTGACATTGCACTTGCAGTACGAAGAGTTTTTTTTAAGATTCCAAAACTTCATTTTTAGCAATAAAACGAAAACTTAAGCAATTTTTTTAATGGTATACTTAATCATCTTCATTATTAAATTTTGAATCCTCTTGTAAATCTTTTCTTACAATTCCTTCAGATTTTTTTGTTGCGAAATTTTTAGGACTTATGATCCATTTGAAGACATATAAGGTATGTTCTTGTCATCCAATTAGTGCTTTGAATGAGTGTTCGACTGAGTAAAATAACTTTTACAGTGAAAATATTAATCTATATATATATATTTCGTGATAAAAAAATTGTCACAAATACTGTTCAAAGAGAAAAATATTTGAAAAAAATTCTTCTAATTATTTTTCGGTTGTTACAAATGGCAAAAACATACTGTAAATTTCTAAACAACTGCTTTAATTTCATGATGTGTTTTTATCTAAAACCAAATATAATTTTTTTCATTAAAGCATAAAATTCATCTAAATTAATATAGCAACAGCTTTCGTATCAGAACACTGACAATCACAGTAACACAAATTCATTCATAGCAAACAATTGATGAAATTGTTTTTGATTGTCATCCTCATTCCAAAAACCTTTCCTCACAACTTATTCATTTCCTGTTGCCATGAGATTTCAAAGACGATGAAACATGTAACATTTCATATCATTTTCTCATCTATATGGCAATTTGCTCATTATTCTTTTTTTCCCAAAGGTGCCACAGGAAATTATTTTTACCATTTTGGGTCCATGTGAGAACTGTCAACACAACTGGATGGTCCAAATTTTCATTGTGTAAAAATGACCCAACCATGCACACAACATTAGGTGAATTTGTTCTCAAAAGCAAGTAGCTATGGATCTGGTGCCGTTGCTGCCACTGACTGCCGTGTCCCAGTAGAGACTCATCGTCCTCCTCCCATTACAAACCTCAAGGGATCATCAATCATGACCTTCACTAAAGAATCGGGGTTAAAAAGAAACTATAATGGTTTCTGCATTACCTGAAGCTGGATTGCTGGAAAGCCACAAGTGGGTGCTCACTAAGCGTGATGGTCTTGAAGACACCGGCAAGCGCCACATGGGCCCAAGCCTTGCGATGTCAACATGATCCAGCACACCTCTGACACTGTCAAGCTCCTGGCAAGCAATCTATAGTGCCCAACGCTCCAGCAGTTCGTGGAATAATGCAGGTCTAAGCATCGACCTAAGAATGAGTCTCGGGATCTATCCAGTCAGTGCCAATTCCTACACACTTTGGACGATTACGTCGCGCCGCTGATGCTACCGAAAACATGAAATGCGATAGTCGCAAGTCAATCGTGGTTTGAGACGTAAGCACCCCCCACAGCCTAATGAATGTTGGAGAAGTCCATCACTGAGAAGCTCTTCCAACCATGTGAGATACGGAAAATCGTGTTGTACCTAGGTCCAAGGGATGGATGAAGTGGTACTTCTGCGGCTGCGCGAAGGTTGTGAGGACCGCGCTCAGGTTACCAGTGGCGTAGAACCCAGAAGGGAAGGTTACAGCCGTGGTGACAGCCCACATGATATTGTCGACAGTTCATGTGAAGCAAAACCTGTCGACAATATCACAAGAGAACCCGCACCGATCTCACAACCTTGTTAGCACGAAAATAAGGAACAATTCCTCAAAAACATGCTTATAACACTCGTCAAGGTATAGATACTACACATTCCGGCAACAGCAGTTTACGTATTGCAGTTAAATGGCCACGAGGGAAAGCTGAAGCGCTCACAAGGAACTGGGGTCATCCTATAAGTTCTCAGTCTATGCTTATGTAGTGAATTAGGCTAGAGCACCCATGGAATGACACATACCACCATGCAATTCAAGCCAATCCCAGGAGTCGTGGTTTGTTCAATCATGAAATTGAGAGAGCACGTTTACTGAGCAACAAGACAGAGCTAACGGGATTCGAAGTGCTCAGAAATGGCATCTATCACCGCATCCATCAGTACGTACAGTAACAAGGAAGCCATTTAGTCCATCGTTGGCGCAGCCAGGTTACACCCCAACTCCGAGCTTCGTCTAATTCTTCCACACAGTCTCTCTTCTGGGCAGAAAACAACTTGAATCATTGGTCACTATGAGCAGCGCTTTGCACAAATTTTCCTGCTTCTCTTTCAATAACTGACATAGTATGTAAGCTTAGAATCCAACTTGGACTCTCAGATAATGCTCTTGTGGCAGATCATTAACCCTCGGCTGACTGTTTACTTTCCTATTATGTCACAACCTTGGTCCATATTTGAGGGTTCTTAATACTTGATTTGAGGCCAACTAATCTTGATTTTGTTGAAGTAATTTGAGGCATAGAAGAGTTTAATATAACCCAAATAGGTATTGGGGGAAGAAAATGAGTTTGGGAAAGAATTTTCAAGAATCCCTAAAAAAGTGAAGTTTTTCATTTGTATATTTTGTAGAGAATGTAATAAAATGTTAGAATTGTAAAAAGTTTATTCTAAGAAGGGATCATTAGTAATGAGATTTTAAAAACTATGGTTACTCATTACTCATTATTTTAAGAAGGAATCATTAGTAAAAAATAGTATATTTTTGGAAAATTGGAGAATTTCTAACCTTATATTTAAACTTCATTTTTCAAAGACTTAAATAATAACATCATTATTAGTGAGATCTATTGGCATATTAATTAAAAGTATAGATTTTTTGAAGTTCTATATATATATATATATAAATATATCTTTTCTTTTTTTTAATTTTAATTTTTTAAAATTCTAAAATAATATAAAATAAAAAAATATTTAAAAAAAACTTCTTTACTTTTATGCTATACAAAAATTAATTTAATATAACTTTTATATTTTAATTTAAAAATATTTTTAAATTTAAATTTCTTAATAATATTATTATAATTTTAAAATTAAATTAGATATTTTGATTTGATAATTTTTTTTTATTTTATTATCTTTTTTAAAATCTAAATTTAAAACTAAATTCTTAAATTTTTTTAAAAACCAAAAAATTCAACATATAAATGTGTTGATTCTGTAAGGAGATAAAAAAAAGATAGAAAATGGAATTTGTAAGAAGGATTGTAATAGAGCAGCTTGAAGGAAGAGTATGAAATTTGAATGTAAGAGGTCAATTAGGAAGTGAAAAACATATACGAAGATATTTAAAAAAAAACATTCAAGATTCAGCTGTGTAAAATATTTTAAATTGTTTGTGAATGCGACTTTTGCCGCAACTCTCAATTACACACTAGGAAACAATAGTTCATAGATACAAGTATACAAGTGCTATTATATATATATATATATATATATATATATATATAAATATATTTTTTTTGAGGATTTGCAGTGTGAGACAATACGATGGCAATGTGCGTTGAATGTATCAAAGAAGGCATTAAACAATTGAAGTTAGTGCTAGCAATAGATAGAACTAATACAAGAATTGTCAACCTACCTATGGATTTAGAAGACGAATGGAAAGTAGTAGTGTTGTCGGGATAGAAAGAGTTTGCCTTAAGAAAGCACTAGACTTCTAGCTATCACTAATTTCTTAATCAAATATTGAGATAGATAAAAATCTCAAATTTATATAAAGTTGTCTCTAAAAAGAGCAATTAAATCAAGTGCACAAGCCTCAAGTACTCTAGAATCTCCAAAATATGGCAAAATATACTAAACCCTTTATTAATCTTAAGGGAGATTTTTTCTAAACTTCAATAATATATATCTCTAAATTAGATTGTCTAAAAGTATTCAAATTTTATATAAAGTATTGATATATTCTTAACTACTACTACTATAATAAATTTTAACTATTAATTTGTTATCAATCTTTAGATATTACTAAAATCCTAACAGTAGCTTCAAATCCTTGTTTACAGACATCCATGTGCCAAAATTCTTCATATCTTACAAATTAAATGCTCAAATGCTAAGAAACTTTAATGTGTAGCTTTTTAATATAATCATTCATCTTCTTGGAAATTTTTAGACAAAAATTCATCTAGAAGCTTAAGATATGGCAGAAATCATTAGTATCAATAAGATAGTCTACTTACTACCTTGGAATTCAATCTCTTGTCTTTATCTTCCAATGTCTCCTTCTTCTAAATTCCAAATGTAATAATTCTTCTACGTAAGATATAGGTCTTAATATCACCTCTCCAATTACACCTCCCGATTTACAAAAGCTTATGTATAACTCCTTGTATCTTCAAAAGAAAAACAATAGATATAATTTGTATACCTTAATTTTAAGTGCCTACTCTTTCCTCATAAAAGTTCCATTTTTCTTGATTTTTATACTAAAAGTGTAGTATAAAAAATAAGCTTTTTAATCCTAGCCTTTGATTTTCAAATGCCTTCTCTAAAGTTACCAAAATCCTTGTTCTTGTGACAAACAACCTACTGAAAGTCTATTGGACATGACTATCAACCAATGGAAATGAAGATCTTCACTCCTTATCTTCATTCATCCATACCTTACTTTCATCTCTCCAAATAAGCCTCTTCGTAGTTTAACTTTCATCTTTGGGCTCCAATCTCCTCTCAAGGCTTCTTATTAAATATTTAGGTCCTATATAATTTAAATACCATAATCAAAATAAATACATAAAATCAAAATAAAATTTCTTTCACTAATTCTTTTTTATTTGATTTATTAACCATTCTAATACACATCTAGATTTATGAATATATTATATATTTTATTTTATTTTTATATAATATAAATAATTATAATATAATATCCATCTCTTTCAAACTTGTATATCTTTTAATATATGCAACGTGTTACTTCTCTTCATTTCCTTGAAAGTGCTTTGAATCACTCATAGGTTCTTGTATTTTATATTCTTGGTCCAAGTGTTGAAATAAAATTTTTTCAAGGCTTTCTATCTTGAACCTCCTATCTCTTCTTTTAAAAGCCTTGACACACTTTCTAGCTCTTGGAATTCTAATTATAATTCCATGTAACTCACATAAAGAATATGTGGCATTATCATGGATTGTAACTATTGTATATGGTCCAAATCATTTTTTTGCAAATTTCCTTTCAATACCATGTTGATATTCTAAGTTGCTATCATAAACTAAAATCTAATTTTTAACTTCTATAGGCCTAGGCCTTAACCTATGAGTCTTATCAAACCTTTTTTTTATTTTTTTAACCTTACTTCTTTTAATTTTTTAGATGCAATCTGTAGGTCCTCAAGTAACCTTTTCAACTATTCAATTTGGAGCTCTAGTAATCTTTTTCTATCAATATTATCTTTTTAAGGTAAAAATATATATATAAGATATATTTCTTTAATTGGCATTACACGTTTTTGTCTTAATATCAATTCTATAGGCATATAACCAGTGACAATATTATAAATAGTCTTATCAATCCATAAAACAAATAAAAGCAATTTAGCCCATTATATTGGCTTACTTTTATATATCTTGACCAATATATAAATGATAAGAAGGTGGCCCCTCTCACTCTTTTTATTGGCTTTAAGATTATAAGAAGTAGTCAACTTAAATTGAATTTCATATCTATTGAAGAATTTTTTTGCTTCAACAACATCCAATTCTCCTCTATCAACTTTTATCCTTCCAATGCTTCCATTTGTGCTAAAAATATCTTCTAATATAAATCTATATATTACTTTTATAGTCTTGCTTCTCAATACCCTCTCTTCAATATAATTTGATAATTCTTCTCTTACCAAAATCAAATATTTCATGCTCCAAAGTCTTGATGGCATAGCTACTAAATCAATCACCCATTGAAAATATATTGAAGATAGATAAGTATGATGTAATCCATCTCTATACATAATCTTAGATTATAATTGATACTTTGTGTATGAGCTTATAAAGTCTTTTACATCCTTATATAAGCCCTTCTACCAATACCTTTATTTGATCTTAGTACACATTGAGATAGAGAACCATGAACAAGTTTTGGAGCATTATTTAGATGCAATCTGTAGTTTTATTCTAACTATGGATATCATCCAAAGCTTGATATATGGAATACGTTAAAAAACAACAATCCAACAATTGAAGGATTTGTAAAGTAGCTATTGCAATATCAAACAACCTTAAAGCTTTTGATTGTAAGCAATTTAAAATACTTACAAGACATCTATAGATAAATTTAGAAATCAATCTCTTTCTTTTTATATTGGAGATAAGATTGGCTTCTTTGATGGAACATTAAGACCAAGCGGCCATACAATAAGTTGAACTATCAAAGATTGGAATCATTTTTTATCTAGAAGCAAATCAATTTAGTAGCATATTGCTTGAAATTACTATCTATTATGAAGATAAATCTAGTTTTTTATATCTTTCTTTTAGAACCTTATAGAAAGTTGCATATTCCACCAAAAATACAATTATTGCTGCCTAGTATCAAAATTGAAGACCATGAAGAATACGAGGTTAAAAAGATACTTAATTCATGGTGAAGGTGGGACAAATTTAAATATCTTATTTATTTGCAAGGCTATGATATTAATAAGCGTACATAGGAATCAGCCAAAAATCTTACCAATGCATATCAAAAGATATAGGAATTTCATCATTTTTATCCCCCCATATCCAAATATATTTGATGATAATTTCTTACTAAAGATTAGATTCAAAGAATATTCATAAAAAGAAGAGAATTAAACTAAAAACTTCATTAATATATAGTCATTTGTTTCAAGATAAACTAGAGTAGTAAAAATAAGTTAGTTATCATATCAAACCTTCAAGCATTGAAAGAACAAGACTCAGAAGATTCATTTGCTATGAAACAATGCAATTTTTATAGCCTTTAATTGAGCAAAGTGAGGACAATATATTTCAGTGCCAAGTATGATTCTAATTGGAGCCATTAGGAATAAAATCTAACCATGCAAGTCTCAATTCTAATGCTCGAGCTTTAGTGATATTGATTGAACTTGGAAAGGTAAATCCTTTTAGTCTAAAGATCTTGTTTGGAGAATATTTTGAAGGCCACAATGAAGATCAAATCCTTAGATGGGATATTTCAAGAATAGAGGTATTAGCTTAAGGCCATAGGCGATTTTTCCGAGGACCAATAGAATCTATTGTCTCAAGAACAAAGGGCAAAATACATAGCTTCATTAGTGCAATGTATTCTTGATTTCTTATGTATATAAGAAGATTGAGCTACTCTTAGAACTTGTATTTAAAAAAAAAAGTGATATTAAGGACATACACTTCAAAGATTTATAAAAGCTTCTAAAATATTCTAGAAGCTTTTTGAGTCAGTGAAAGTTGATTGAGAAGTTTTTTAGTTGATAAAAGTTAGTTGAGAAGCTTCTTAGTTGGTAAAAGTCGATTGAGAAGTTTCTTAGTTAGTGGAGGGAGCTCAAAAAGCTTTTCAATTAGTAGAAGGAGTTCAAGAAGCTTCCTAGTTGGAAAAAACTATTTGAAAAGCTTCTTAGCTTGATGGTAGCCGCTCAAGAAGCGTCCTAGATAAGAGTATATGTAGGGATAGAGGCTAAAGAGTTCTTCAGTCTCGAAAATGCATCTCTTGGAATTCTAGCTCACTTTTCTTACTGTTTTTAATATATTCATCTTGTTAATTCAAGTTCTTGTTGGTTTCTTTTAAAAAACTTCTCCTAGTTTAAGTCTCTTGTTTTATATTCTTATATTTTTGACACAAGAAGTGAAGATATAGAGATGATTAGAGCTGCTTTAAGTCATATCACTTCACCTACAATTGAACACTATTTAAGCATTAAGGAACCAAAATTTAATTTGCCAAAGAAGTTTGATGGCACAAGATCTAAGTTTTCAAGATTCATCAATTAAGTACAACTAGTGATTAAACTTCAACTCCAAAGTTATCCAATTCAAGGGTCACAAGTCAAGTTTATTAGAACACTACTTTCAGATTTTGCTTTATCATGGTTTTTATTTTTTTTTGAATAATAGGATCCAATATTAAATAATTTGGAGGCCTTTTTAGCAAAGTTTTGATCCATGTATAAAAAACATGATGCAATTTGCATTACAACCAATGAGATCTATATCTTATGACAAAATAATTGATTAGTGACAACATATGCTTCACAATTTCAATAACTAGCGATTAATGTCATGTAGAATGATATTGCACTTATTATCCAATTTTTCTATGGATTATAATATAAGATAAAAAAATTGATGTTCAACTTATCTGATCCTCAAACATTGAATCAAATAGTTAATTTTGCTATAAAGTATGAAATCAACTTTTTGAATTTTGATCTAAGAGTCATACAAGAGAGTCCTAATGTTACTATAAAATAATGGCAATATTGACATCTTCTCAATATATACATTTAAAAGTAGAAGACATGCAAATTAATATAATACGTTTTAAACCTCTTTCAAAGCAAAAAAAGACTCATTGTCATCAAAAAGGATTGTATTTATATTATAGAGAATCTAAGCACACTACTCAATATTGTCCAAAGGAACGATGCAACTACAATTTGAGGAGTACAATTGTCAAAGAAGACAATATATTAAAAAATAAGTTTGTTCAGCTACAATAGAGACCGTGCAGCTGGAATCTTGTACAATTTCTAATAAAGGTCATATTCTGTCCTCATAATCCTCTCTTTATTTTATAATAGATGTCTGTTTAGGAACTAAAAATCACAAAGCCTCTGCCTTAGTAGATTCATGAGCCTCAGCGTATTTTTTAGATAAAGAATTTATTAAAAATCATAGAATATCTTTAATACAAAAAACTAAATTTGTACATATAAAATTCATAAATGGTTATTTGTTGTCTTTTGGAAATATTATTTATGAAATCTTTTTTATAAATATAATAATAGATGATCATAATAGTTATGTAATTTTTAATGATAATTAAATCTCTTTTTAATCCAATCATTTTAGATTTATTATGGCTAGATACGTATAAACCTTGAATAGAATGAATTTCTTGTAGACTTGACTTTTTTTAAAATATTAATAAAGTCATATTAATCAAATGAAAAGCTATAAGTTTAGTATAATAAAATTCGTACTTATAGGTACAAAAGATTTTATGAATGTAGCAAAAGAAAGATCATCTTTTGCTATTTATGCTACATCTATTTTTGATGGTGGAAAGACCTCAAGTGGCATTCCAAGCCAATATTAAGATTATCAAGATATTTTTGAAAAAAAAAATGTAGATATTTTTTTCAAGCATCATTTATATGATTGCTTAATTAACCTCAAAGAGAGAACTCATTCTTCTTTTGAATCAATTTACAGTTCATTACAAAATAAATTGACTAAACTCAAGAAATATATTGATGAGAACTTTGCCAAGAATTTCATATGCTATTCAAAATCTCTAATAGGAGCTCCTATCTTATTTGTAAAAAAAAAAGATAGGTCACTATGGATGTGTGTAGATTATCAAGGATTTAACAAGATTACCATGAAGAATAGATACCCTCTATCTTTAATATCTGAACTTCTTGATCAACTGAATCAAGCTAGGATCTATACAAAAATAGATCTACAAGGAGCATATAACGTGGTACATATCAAAGAAGGAGATGAGTGGAAGACTACATTTCAAATAAGGTATAGACATTTTGAATATAATGTCATACCTTTTGGACTTACAAATACACCAACTGCTTTTCAACACCTTATTAATGACATTTTTTGTGAATTTCTTGATTGTTTTGTTGTTTGCTATTTAGATGACATTCTAATCTACTCTAAGAATACAGAAAAATATGAATTTTGTTTTTGTCATGTATTACAAAAACTTAGAGATGCAGGATTATATGCTAAAATGAAAAAATGTGTATTTCACACTACTCGAGTTAACTTCTTAAGATATATCATTTCAAATGATGATCTCAAAATAGATCCAAAAAAAGTCGAGACAATTATGGATTAGAAGATTCCAAAAACAGTACAAGATGTGCAATATTTTTTAGGATTTGCCAATTATTATCGAATCTTTATTAAGAACTTTTTGCAAATTGTAGCTCTACTTATATGCTTAATTTATAAGGACAAATTCAAGTGGATTAAAGAAGTAGAATTATTATTTAAAACTTTGAAGATATTTTTTATTTTTGTACCAATCTTATATCGCGTTGATTTTTTCAAGGCATTTTTTATGGAAATAAATACATAAGATTTTTCTTTGGATGTAATATTGTCACAAATGGGAACAAATGACAAACTCTACTTGATAGCTTTTCATTTCAAGAAATTTTCAATAGTAGAGATCAACTATAAAATCCATAATAAAAAACTTCTTACAATTGTGGATTCTTTTCAAGAATGGTATCATTATTTAAAAAGAGCTTCTAGTCCAATCACATTGTATATAGATCACAAGAACCTTGTATATTTCATGTCAACATGCATTGTTGTATGGCATGATTTTCTATCTGGGAATATACTAGGTACCTGGCTATGGAGAATTCAGTTGAAAATTATTGGCAAAACTCCAATAAGTGATTTATCCTTAATAAAAAAGAAAAATAATATAAAAATATTACAAAAGAGAAGTTGTATAGATAAACCCTCTTGTATTCAAGTAGGTTTGTACAAAGAGGGTTCAAATTTTTACAAAAACCCTTCAAAACTTTGTTCACCTGTAAGGACTTATTTCTTGCTCAACTTTAGACTTCAATAACTCTTGATTCAACTATTCAATTTCTATAAAATTTCCTTTAGAGTGTAGATAATTTTCTTGAATTTTATCACAAGAAAGAATCAACCATACATTCATTTATGATCATTTGATATCACAAAACTCCTAACACATGCTTAAAACCCTAGCTCAGAGACACCCGAGCACTATTTTCCTTATATCTCACAAATCCAAAATTCTAATGCCACAAGATTTTTGCACATAGTTTTTTGACATAAATATACACGCTCTTAAAAATTTTGAGCCATAAATTTATCAAATTGCTCAAGATATGGCTCAAAACACAACCACTATATAAGCGGGTCACTTATTGCCTTTAAATTTGTAAGCACTAACTTCAACTTCTAATAATTCCTTCATCTCAGCTTGGAATTTATTGAGCCATACATGTAAAGTGTAGCCAAAAAAGTGCTTTCTCTGATCCAAGTTGTCAATCCTCAATTGCTTTTTGTATGCGCAAGTTATATCCAAGAGAGTGATAGTAGATCCAAAATCAACACCTTAACTTTGAGCGCCTACAACTTCTTCATAAAAAGTGCAAATTACACAAAATTTGCACCTAAACCAGATCCAAAAATCTAAATTTTATGACCTTAGCCTTGATATTCAACTATCTTTGAAAAAAAAACCCTAACTCCTAATAAATCCTCGGGCAGCCTCCTTGAAGTCCATTGGGCATGATTTTTGGACAATTAGAATAGAGATTTCTATCATCCACCTCTATCCATCTACATGGATGGCCAAACTACCCTTTTTACTCTAAAAACCCTTTTCTAACCTTTTTTCTTATAAGATTTATATACTTTGTGCTTTTAGCACCAAATAAAAGAAGTAAACTAAGATATTAAGAGTCACCAATGTCTAACAAAGGTGACTTAAGATATATATAAGTTATTGTCAATATAAATCAATGTCAAAATCACTATTAAAAAAAAAAAAGGTTGTATAAACCTCATTAATAGCCCCATTAAGTAGATTCTTTCTAAACTAATAACCTAATCACATCTTATAACCAATGAAATCTATTGTTATAGCTTTCACTTAACTGCATAGTAAATTATATATTAAATATATCTATACAATTTTTTTCACATGGTAGCCGAACCACAATACGACAGCATGTTGAACTATCATCTAGCTCATTAGAGCATGTTTTTGTCAAGATTTGAATTCATAATTATTTTGTTGATTAAAAAAAAAAAGGTTTGTTTAATGCTTTTTCTAGATGTTTTTATCTTATATCAAAAGGATGAGATATAGCTTTTAATTAACAAAGAACAACTCTATTGAAGTCAAGGCAATTTCATCTTTGAATAATGAAATCAATATTAAATATTGATTTAATTTTTTTCAAGCAAGTCTAATCAAGTATGTCTTCAAATCTTCTTATTCACGAGATAAAAATAATTCATTTTAGTCTCATGATATTTCCAAGTTCAAGTTCAGCAACAATCTATTCTATTTCAAAAGATGCCTATACATTCCAAAAGGTGAAGCATGGCTATATGCTCTTGAAGCTCATTATAACTTTCTTATAGCAAGACATTTTGGATATAATAAGATTTTAGAGCTAATATCAAGAGATTTTTGGTGGCTTCAAATGTAGAAGGCTATTAAAGAATTTATATAGTTGTACAATATTTATTCAAGATAAAAAACTCTTGATCATTGACCTTATAAACTTCTTCAACCACTACTATAATTTGTATAGTTGTGCAAGATGGCTCATTTTATACTATGTACAAAATCTATCACAAGTGAAGAAATAACTAAGCTCTTTTTTAATAATATCTATTGCTATCATGGATTATCAAAAGATATTATATCAGATAGAGGAACGCAATTTGTATTAAAAATTTGAAAAATCCTTTTCAAAATATTGAAGGTAGGTATAAAACTATCTTTATATTTTCATCTTCAAAGTGATGGACAAATAGAATTGGTAAATCAAGTTTTGGAATAATATTTGAGATATATCATCAATTATCATTAAGATAATTGGACAATTTTTTTACCATTGGCAAGATTTGTTTATAATAATTTGTTTTATTCTTCTATTCAAAAAACTCCATTCTTTGCAAATTATGATTATCATCCACAATTTGATATTTTTGACTTTTTAAAAGTTGATAATCCTGTGGTAGAGGATTTGGTGAATCGATTATTAAAGCTACATGTAATAATAAAGGTACTATTAAAAGAAGCTCAAGAATAATAAAAGATCAATGCAGATGTCTATCACAAAGAACAACCTTAATTCCACATAGGCGATAAGATATGATTACTTTATCATAATATCAAGTCTATTTGTCTTTGTGACAAGCTGGGTTATTATAAGCTTGGACCATTTTTAATTTGTGAACAAATCAACTTAATTGCTTATTGATTATGCCTACCAAAATCTATAAAGATCAATCTTATATTCTATGTGTGACTACTCAAATCATACAAGATAGTGGATATACAAAGAAAAATACAAATGCCATGACTTCCTATTGAAGTGGATAATAATGAAGAATTTTTAGTAGAAGAAGTTTTAGATTCAAGGCGGTGTCGAATTTGGTTAGAATATCTTGTATAGTGGCATGAATATGATATTAGTGATTGTACATGAGAGCCATGCAAAAATCTAGCAAATGCATTAACAAATGTCAATGCGTTTCATCAATGACATCCATCAAAATCAAGACAAAAAGTCAAGAAAATCTTTGCCATAAAGTAAAGCACATTTAATAGAAGTTCTATTTTATCTTATATCATTATTTGCTATTTCTTTGAATTTATTTATACCAAAGAGATGGAGAATCAACAACCAACATATTCAGCTCAAGAGCCATTATTTGCTAATTTTTCAAACAAAACATTATGACTATTACAACCTTCAAGATAATAGAATAGAAATGGAGATCTTTAAGAATGACATGTTCTTCCTTGGATTGATGGCAAGATACAACATTGTCAGATAGAGAGAATCTACTTTGGATAAACATTAAATTTCTAGTTGCTATTAAAACTAGTAGAGAACATGGGAAGAAACCATGCAAGTATCTTCTATACTTGTACAATACTTATTCAAGCTTCCATATTATACTTGTATTATACTTGTACAAAACTTATACAAATATAAAATATAATCCTATATATAATATTTGTATAAATATTTATACAAATATTTTATATAATACTTATAAAATAATTATATAAATACTTAATATTAACACAAGTATATATACTTGTATAATATGTATAAGCAAAGTATGTATATATTCAAATATACCTCAAAATACAACCGCATATGAGGAATACAAGTTACACAACTAGCTGAAACTAAATAAATCACTAAAATTTTATCCAAATGTCACATCAAGCATGCATATAGTTCAAAAAAAGCTAATAAAATATTTTATAATCTATCAAAATTTCACAAATAGAAGTCTTACCATTTAAAAGTTATGGCTAATTGAAGTAGGTACTAAAAATTTCTAGCAAATTGCAAAGATAGCAAAGCTCCTCTTACTTCAACTTTTGTTGTGATCACTTGCCTTTTTTAAATTAGACATGCAATAGCTTTTTAAAAAATTCACTCTATTATCTAACTTTTTTTAAAATCTTGCATGTATACCTCTTAAACTTCAGATTTTATGGCTAGTTGAAACTACCCTTCAAACCCTAGTGACAATTTGCCCTCTTGCCACTTCATAGTTCATAAATTTTTCATAGAAGCTTCAAATACATTGATTTTTGTTCTCATGAAAAGCTTATACAAGCTACTATAAGCATCTAAAATAACAAAAAAGATTGAAGAGACTTTCCAACTCGGATGGTTGAATAAAGACTTTGCCCATCTTCATCAAGTGGCAACAGATCCTTTCCCACTCTCAAGCTCACAATTCATTCTTTCGAACTCCAAATGTTTTAAAAACTAGCTTGATAGAAAGCTAACACAATTTTCTACACTTTTTATAAATTCCACTAAGAAAGAATTGAAATCAAACTTGCAATAGCAGCTCAAAGTTTTTGCCTTCACTTCTCAATAGCAACAGATCTCATTCTACTAAAATAAGCATAACTTTTCACTCACGACTCCAAAACAAGTAAAAGAATAGGCTTTGAAATTCTCACAACTTGAAAATAATTCCTTCTAAATTTCATTATAAAAGCCTTAATACCTTCGGAACTATCTCTTTCTAAAAATGATATATCTTGAAAATTGAAAATCCTAGTTCCAATAAGAGGAGTATCTTCCCTTTTTCCTCCTTATCAGCCCATGCCACATCCATATGGGCAGCCAAAATTCTTTTGGATAGGCCTTATTTATCCCATATTCTTCTCTCTTATCTTTTATAAGGAATCATGTTACTTCAAAGTCAACAAGAAAGATAAAACAGTCTTTATCTTTCTTCCAACTACAAAAGAATCTACTCTATGGTAAAAATAAGGTAGGAACAAAACAAATAGCCATCCTAATTTACTAATTAAGTGGCTAAAACAAATCCTTCTTTTAAAATATCTTCCAAAATAGCTTCTAATACTCACATATAGATAACAAAAAAAAAAAAAAAAAATAAAAAATTTTTACATACTGCATGTAAATGCAGAATGACATGCACCTCCTCTAAACCTGTACATCCTCTGATATATACCAAGTTTAATCCTCTTCATCCTCTATTCCAATCCCTACTTCCGCTTTTGGTATTTTTTTATTTTCTGATGGAATTAAGAACTCTTGAAGATCATTGGTGTGAAATTTTTTATTCTTTCTTCTATATACTTTTATTCTTTTTCTTACTACTGGGATCCTTAATAAAGTTCCATTCAACTCTTGAAGCAAATAGGTGGCATTAGTATACACTTTAATCACTACATATGGTCCAAATCATCTTCATACAAACTTCCTCATTGTGTTATGTTGATGTTTTAATGTACTGTCAAATATCAATATCCAATCACCTTCTTCAATTTTCTTAGACCTCTATCTATGGATTTTGTCAAATCTCTCTTTATTGCCCAATCTAGTAGCCTTCAGCCTTTCTAATAATATTTGCATATCTTCAAGCAATCTTCCAAGCTGCTAAATACAAAGTTCTAATAGCCTTTTTCTTATAATATTATCTTTTTAAGACAAAAATATCCAAGTTGGAACTGATTCTTCTCCGGAAATAATAGGCTTATATCCATACATAAATTCTATTGGCATATATCCAATGACAGTGCTATAGGTAGTTCTATCAGTCCACAATACAAATGGTAGTAGTTTAGGCCAAAGATTAGACTTTTTTTTATAAGCCTTAATCAAGGCATGAATAATAGAAGGTGTTCCTTCTCTATTTTGCTATTGGCTTCAAGTTTGTAAGCAGTTGTTAATCTTAGTTGCACATCATATCTCTACAAAAATGATCTTGCTTTGGTTGCATCTAATTCATCCCTATCAGCTCTCATTCTTCCAATACTTCCATATTTGCTAAAAATATCTTCTAGAATGAATTTGCAAATTCCTTCTGTAGTCTTAGTTCAAAGAACTCTTTCTTCAATAAAGATTAAAAGCTCTTTCCTTGTCAAAACAAGATACTTCATTCTTCAAATTCCAAGTGGCATTACAACCAAATCAATCATCCATTGGAAATGGATCAAAGAAGGATAAATGGGATGTAATTCATCCCTGTATCAGACCTTAGATTGAAGTTGACATACGACACATAAGCCATAAATTCTTCAACATCCTTATATAAATCCTTCTACCAATATTGTTCCTTAATCTTTGCATAAGTAGTTCAAACTTCTTTGTCACCAATCCAAAGTGCATCATGAAATTCTCTAAGCACATGGATTTTGGTATCAAAATCATTTATTACTCTCAAAGATAATTGATTAGCTCTCTTTGTCCTCTTCCAAAGAAACCCATCTCTCAATAGATATCCATATGATTGATGTCTAATATCTTTAAAAGTCTTATCCATCCATCCTTCTTGCCTCTTTAAAGTGATCAAATAGAATCCAATATCCTTTAGTCTTCCCTCATATAACTTTGCTTTGAATAGCAAGATGTCATTGGCTAAATTTTTACTATTAACAGCCAATACATATCTCTCTTTTAAAAAGTCTTCATTCTCCCAATGAGCCATCATTTCTTCTTCATGAAAATACTTTACCCTTGATAATATATTTGCCACAAGATTTATTGTTTTAGCAATATATACTAAAATTGGATTTAATGACTTGATATATATTATCCATCAAAGCATGGTAATGTCTGGTGAAGAGGAATTGGCGATCATACTAAAAAGAGGTAAGCAATTAATTTCCAACACAATATTTGTTCCAATCAAGTAGTTTCTTTCAACCGTTAGAGCAGTAAGTGCACCTCAAAACTCTCTCTTCATTTGAGGATATGCTCTCTCGCATTTTGTAAGAATCCTTGTTCCAAAATAAATAGCAAATCTATTTTTCTTTACATCATCTTGGCCAACAGTCCATCCTATGGCTATTGGACTTGTATCAACTATTACAATCACCAATCTTCTACTCTCATATTTAACTTGTTTTAAAATTAGAAGTGACTTTAAAATCCTTTTCAAGTCTTCCATAGCCAAATCTTGCTCCTGTTTTCAAAGAAATTTGATTCTTTTCTTTAATAATTTGTAAAGAGGCTCTGATATGAGAGCAAAATAAGGTATCCATATCTAATAGAAGACACATGTTCCTAAAAACCTTCTCACTTCAGTGATGTTATTGCAAGCGATCATTTTTGCAATAGCATCAATTTTCTCAGAATTAGGCCTTCTTCTATATCATCCACAAAGATGTCCAATTACCAAAAAATTTCCAAAATCAGATTTAGACTTATCAATCAAAAGGATCAAATTTGCCTCTTCAATCTTGCTTAAAATCTTATCAACATCTTCAATATGTATTCTTACAAATGCTCTGCAACCATCACCATTTAAAATAAAATCTTTATATTCTTCTTTATATCTTTTGATAGGAATGGCATCTATAAAGGATATAGTCTTCTCAGTGTTAACATTGGATTATACATTAAATTCTTAATATTTTTATTTATCTTTAATATATTAAAAATAATTATTAAATAAAATAAAGAATAATAAAAAAAGATCTAATGTAAATGGATTAAAAAGGAAGAACTTAAAAATAGTTAGTATGAACAAAGAGGTGGTTAGCCGCCCTTGTATTTAACATGTGCTTAATTAGACAAGGCAATTAAGCTACCTTAGGTAGTTAAGAAAAAAATAGTTTTATAAGACCACATAGTAAGAAAGAAAATTTATCATAAGATAGCTATAAATAATTAATCTTTTATTTTATAAAGGGAGAGAAAAAAAATATTAAAAATTATATAATTATTAGCATACAATCTTTTAGGTATGAATAATTTTAGCTTTAGATTATAGGATGACTCCACAATAGAATAGATTCATGGAGATTTTTTAATCTTTCTTTAAAAACTTAGACATCAATATTTATGAACTAATGTTAATATGAATATAGAGATAGATCCTATGTAGAGACATAGAAAGAATATTTGACACTTCTTAGAATATGAGAAGTGAGGTGTTCATTTGGCGATCATGGTGGGACTTACGTTGCTATCATTGACCATCATTAGAATATTCTATTCGATTTAAGTGGTAGTATATCCATTAAAGGTCGAATCAAAAATGATAATATGTTGAACTTTTAGAAAGGGATCTGCATCAATGAATATTGAATAATAGTTGATTTTGAAAAGTAGGAAACCTCTTTGGTGTAAGAGCCTTTGGAGCCATCTAATTTGGTAAGTACAAAATTCAAACAAGACAATCATTCAACACGAGTTGTAACAAAAATTATAAATCAATTTCTAATTATAAAAGAGTCAATGATTAGTTTCATCAAGTAGTGTATGATGTAATGAATGAGGAGGTAGAACTTCCTAAAAGTCCAAGAATTCTAAGAGAATAGGTTATTGAACGAGAACTTATATATAGATTGTAAAGACAAAAAGAAGAAGAAATAAGGAAAGAAAGGAACGACAAACAAAGAGTTGAAAGAAAAAAAAGATATGATAAGAGAAGCAATTTATTTGCAAGTCCTCTACTATGGAAACATACAAAGAATATAGATTCAAGTAGTGAAGAAAGCTCAGATTTGATCAGTACTTTAAGCACTATTGAACAACAGACAAAAAAAATCTTTAACAAAAGAGCAATTGTCAAAAGAACTGGCGTTAATAGCTACAAACAATCAACATCCAATTGTTAATTTGAACAAACAAATAAAAACTATATAAGAAACATTAGAGTGGAAGTAAGAATTTTTGGTATCATTGATTGCAAAAACATTAGTTAACATGGCGCTCGCAATCAGATATACCAAAGTTGCTTTATCTAGGTTTAAAGACAAAGGTAATCTAGATATATATGTATATATATATATATATATATATATATATATAAGAATTTAATAATATTTGCCAAGCCAATAGAGAGACAGCAAATGATGACAAGTTAGTTCTTTTTCCAATTACACTAAAGAAGCGAGCACTTGAGCGGTATGCTCGCTGTCCAATTGATTATTTCACAACTTGGGTACAACTTCAAGAAGCATTTATTCTTCAATTTAGAGAAAAAAAAAATGATGGAGAAGTTATTGACAGTCTTTCAAATCTCAAACAAAAGAAGAGTGAAGATGTAGAGGAATTCTTTAAACGAGTAGTACGAGGAGCTAATAAACTTGTTCTTGAAGCTCATGACTTATTTAAAAAAACATGGTTTTTGAATGGATTACATAAAGAGGTAGGAAAATATGTAGCTTTGCTACCAAAAGACACACTAGAGGAAGCTTTACAATCAGTTAGGAAATTAGAACTGAGTATACATAGAAAAGAAAAATTTTATGATTCAAATTCTGAAAATTTGATTGATAACTCAGAAGATAAAAAGAAGAAGAGGGTGAAGAAAAAGATCAAAAAAATAACCAAAGATGATCTTAAAGAATTAAAAGCAGAATTAGCTCATTTGCTGTCTCTCTATTAGCTTGGCAAATATTATTACATCCAATAATGATGGATCCAAGAAATTTTGGATTGGAATAATCTACCAAAAGTGCAACAATGAAAGACATTTTTCCAGAGAATGTCATTTGAAATTTTGCACCATTTGCAATATCCATACTCATCAAACTAATGAATGTACTTTCAATCAATGGTATTGAAATAGAGGGTTAGAAGTGAACCAAGTACAACCACAATTGAATAACATGCAGAAAAGAGGAATTCGTAGAAGAAATCTTCCTATGAATTAAGAGACGAATCAAAGACCTGTATATCACCAATACTATAAGAAAGAAGAACTATCAAGAGATAATTACTATAGGAGGGAAGAAAGGTATCTTTATAGAGAAAATAGACCAAACTACTATGAAGATAAAATGAGGCTAAGACATGAAAGAAGATATGAAAGAAGAAGCTATGTAGACTCACCAAAAAGAAATTATGAAAATCAAGCTTGAGGAGGAAATATTCCTGAATGTTATTATTGCCATCAAAATGGCCATATCAAGATAAATTATCAATTGTAGTTAAAGCATAAAAAAAAAACTAAAAAAGCACGAGAGAAAGGAAAGCCTATTGTGGCAACAAATGTAATAACTCCAAAAGTGTGTGTGTTAACCAGAGTCCAAAGACAAAAGATTGAGATTGAGGAAGAAAATTCAAGTAATGATAGTAGTGATGAAAAAAGAAATGAATACAAGGCCATAGAACAATCTAAGCTAATTAATTTAAATGAACTAAGAAAAAAAGTGTCCCAAGAATGAAAAAAAGAAAAAAAGGTATACTAAGATGTAACCAAAGATGTAAGGAAGTTGTAGGAAGAGTTTGGAGAAGATGCAGTAGTAGAGACAAGAAAATCAAATATGAACATTAATGAGCAATTATTATATGGCACTAAAAAAAAAAATAGAAAAATGATGGAAAATGAAATAACAAAAGCTAGAGAAATTGAGAATATTATAGGAGATGTACTTCAACAAACAAAAGTAAATATTATTATAGGCCAACTATTACAGTTAGTTCCATATTGCAAAAGAAAAGTCATAGAAGCCTTTTTTCTAGGACATATACCAAAATTAAATATATCAAAATTTTTTCAAATAAAAAATCAAGATTATGATATGATAATGTCTATCATTACTCTTAGAGTAAAACACTGCACCATACATAATGTATTGTTAGATGGAGGCTCTAGTGTGAATATCATCACAAAAAAGTTATGTAGAAAATTAAGCTTATCTGGTGGTTTTTATTTCTTTTGTTTTATCTTGAATTGCTTTTTCATTACCATTCACAGATGTTGTCCTTAAAACAGTAGTCAATCATGAATTATATTCAATGTTAGATGGGTTTAATAGATATAACCAAATTCCAATGGCCATATAAGATCAACTCAAAACTTGTTTCATCACTGAATGGGGACTATTTGCATATCGAGAAATGCCATTTGGATTAAAAAATGCACGTGCAACCTTTCAGAGGGTAGTTATGTACACATTTATAGAATACTTGAATAACTTTATGTAAATTTTCCTCGATGACTTCATTGTATATGGAATAAATATTCAACTTTTGGAATATTTGAAAAAATATCTCCAAAAGTATAGAGAATATAGAATCAATCTCAACCCAAAAAAATATACTTTTGTAGTAACTTCAAGTACTCTCTTAGGCCATATTGTTTGTAAGGAAGGATTATTAATAGATTTAGTAAAGATTCAAACTATAGATGCTTTACCACCTCCAAGGAATTTCAAAGAAATATGTGAATTTATAGATTCTACTAGTTATCATAGAAGATTCATACAAAATTTTGCAAATATTTTTCAACCATTATCAAATCTAACCAAATCTAGTATCAAGTATAATTGGACAAATGAATGTCAACAAATATTTGATTTATTGAAAGAAAAATTAATGACTACATCAATATTGATTATATCATATTAGAACAAATCTTTCTATGTATATTGTGATGTTGCTAATAATATAATAAGAAGTATGTTGGCTCAAAATATTATTGGAAATTTAAACTCACCTATTTATTATGCTAGTTGATTATTTAACCAAGCAGAGAAAAACTACAGTACCACAGAAAAAGAAGCATTAGCAATGGTATACTTCATACAAAAGTTTAAACATTATTTGTTAGCAAATCACTTCATTTTTTATATAGATCATCAAGCACTATTATACCTCATCAACAAACCAATAATTTTAGGAAGAATAGCGAAATAGATGTTACTACTTCAAAAATATGACTTTGAAATTATACACAAACTAGGACAACAATATGTTATGGCAGATCACTTATCATGAATATCTATAAGGGAAGTACCAATAGGAATAAAAGATCATCTTCCAAATACAATCTTATTTATGGTATAAGTTGATTCCACATTTGTTCAAAAATCAAAACCATTTTTTAATTGGCGAGTACTATTGATTGATTTTTTAAAAAATAGTAGACTTACTACTGCTACTACGAGCAATATTAAAAGACAAGTGGCAATTAAAAGCCAATTTTACTATCTTGACAAAATAAAAAGACTAATTAAAACTTTTTTGGATGGAATCAATTGAGTATATTTAGCAAGTTCCATTATTAAAGCAATTATAGTTGAAGCTCATAAAGGACTTGCAAGAGGATACTTTTCTGCTACAATAACTTTATACAAGGTTCTTACAAATTTATTTTGATAGCCAACAGTAAAAATATTTATAATTATTGTAAATAATATAATATATGTCAAGAATAACAACCAAACTGATTAAACAAAAAATCCTTTATATCCAATTTTACCTTTGGAAGTATTTCAACAATGGAAAATAGATTTTATAAGTCCTATTGATCCAACAACCAATTTCACAAAAAATAAATATATCATCACAGCAACAGATTATATGACTAAATGGATAGAAGCATGAACATTAAAAGACAAATCCACAAACCAATTTCTATATGAAGAAATTATAACTTGCTATGGATGTCCAATAAAGTTAATTAATAAGCAAGGAACACATTTTATCAATGAAACAATTCAATTACTAACACAATATTTACGATAATCCATCAAAAATCTACCAAATATTATCCTCAAAGAAATGGACAAGCAGAATCTACCAACAAAGTTCTTAAGCCAATATTAACCAAAATAGTCAATACAAATCAAATCAACTGGAATACTAAATTTTATTTTATATTATAAACATATTATATAGCAAATAAAATAACTACAAAACATACACCTTTCTCTTTAGTTTTTGGCACTGAAGTATTAGTATTCATAAAATATTTGACAAAGACAAAAAGGTCTGTTATAGTAAAGCATATGCAAGTTGTCATAGAAAACCGCTTACATCAATTTCAGCAAATGGATTTAAAAAGAATAGAAGCTGAAAAAAATATAGTTTGAACTCAAATACAAAGACAGTTTTAACATGACCATGCACATCAAACCAAATCTTTTAAGAATCGTCTTAAGATAGAAGTACTTAATATTATATTCAATTTGAAAAAATACCAGATTTGGAGAGATATATTATAGCTAGAATATCAAGATATATCTATTAAAATTAATAAATTTATAAAAGACCAATTAGTTTTGTGGTTGAAAACAACATCTAAAAAAAAAGAGGAAAATTTCAATACAAATGGATGGGACCTTACATGGTAAACTCAATATATTCAAATGGAACAATAGACTTATTACAATTAGATGATATAACTATAAGAATAAACATTAATAAGTTTAAATCGTATTACAAATCAAAAGAATCAGAACTTTATTTGTGATTCACAAATACCAAATAAAAATATAAATAATAATTTTTTACTTAAAATAAAAAAAATTGAAATAATCAAGAATAAGAAATTTGTATATCATCAAATTTCCAATGCATATCAACATTCAAATCAGCCAGTTCCAAAAAAAAAAGTTCCACGACAATAAAGTAAAATAAAATAAAAATAATAATATTAAAAAATAAAAAATAAATAAAATAAAATTCTTAACCAGATACCACAGCTCGATGTCATAGCCGCGACAATCGTGCTTGGGCCGGAGAGCCCTGTCTCATTGTCCAGGGTGGAAGTTTTATCTGTGACGGAGATCACAGATTAGAAAACAAACAGATCCTGTTCAAGTACTAGTTTGTATAAAAAAATTGAGATGTACAGTATACTCGAATGACATCAAATATTCAGGACCAACAAATTGCTAACCACCCGGAAGGATGGCATGGCAAACAACACGATGATTAAGCAGTAAAGGCCAAGTACAAAGTATTGACAAGTAGCACGTACAATTACCAACGCGATCAGCAGTCTGCAAACAACACTATTCAAGGTTAAGTATCACGAGTACATTCACCATTGTCAAAGAACCTGCGATACCACCATCGACGGCGAACATCAACAGTAACTTAACCCAGACAAAAATTTTCCGATCATAACCATGACTTCAAAGACGATACTATTATTACACAGCTGCCTTCCCGATCATCAATATACTAGAACGAGATCAATGCTACAATTGCACGGTGATCACCTGCACCTTAAATAACGGCAACGTTCTGCTCACCTCAATTATGAATTTGATGACTACACTACTCCGCCACCGTCGCCCTCCGTCGCACCCCAGGTCCAATCCAAGGCTCCACCAGATGACTCAAACACCGCGAAGTAGCAGAGACAAAGTACTCTCTCGACTGCCATCCAATTTCTCAGTCTCCACCCACATGCCAACAGATCTTCTGTATGCCATTAGGATGGCCGCAACTCAGCCGGGCCAAATTGCCGAGCGAACGAGGAGCTTTTGCAACTGGTTCAGGCGGAGACCATGCTTACATCCATGAACCAGTCAAGGTTGCAGTGCTGCTGGAACTCCCGGATCGGCCCCCTTTGCTTGCGCAATCGCTGCCGCAACCGCGATGCTCCGCCACCGTTACCACCTAGAGCAACTACACCACGGAGCCAGAGCCAAGATGCGAGCAGCAACTGCAACAATCTACACCTCCAATCCAAGCTCGGTAAACATATCAACTTCCACACTAACAACTACCTGATACACAATGTGGAACGAGGTGGTTTATATCCATCACCAAACGACTACCACGTCGATCGACATCCACGCGCCAAGCCAAACGACTATCGCGTCGATCGACATCCGTGCGCCAAGCCAAACGACAACCACGTTGATCGACATCAGCGCGCCAAGCCAAACGACAATCGCGTCAATCGACATCCGCGAGCTTGCTGAGGATGGCTATTCTGGAGTGGAAGTGCTCGTCACTCCCATACAAACTGAGATTCTCCGACACAGGGCTTTTGAGCCCGTGCTGCTCTTAGGTAGGCAGAAGTTCGCCGGCGTGAACATGCGTATCCGCGTCAAGGGTGGAGGTCACACCTCACAAATTTATGCCATCAGGTAGAGCATTGCCAAGGCTCTAGTAGCATACTTCCAGAAGTACGTTGACGAGCAGTCGAAGGAAATTAAAGATGTTATTTTGAGGTACGACAGGACTTTGCTTGTGGCTAACCCCGTCGCTGCAAGCCCAAGAAGTTCGGAGGTCGTGGTGTCCGTTCTCATTTCCAGAAGTCTTACCATTAACCACCGAAGCGATTGGAGTTGTTGTGGTGGTGGAGATGCTGTACACGGTGTATTATTTCTAACAGCGGAGATCCTTACGGTTTTTGATTTGGATGACCTAAATTTTAGGTTTGTGAATCTTAGATTGTCTGGATTCCTCCATCTGCGTAAATGCAACAAAACGTCTGATTTAATACACAAAACAGAGCTTCACTAAATTTTTGAATTTAACAAAAAAAAAATAAAAAAATAAAAAAAATTGCTATAATACAAAATATTCTTATCACTAAAAGGATAATCAGGTGGAACCGATTAATTTTGGAGGAGGGGATAATGTTAACATTGGATTATACATTAAATTCTTAATATTTTTATTTATCTTTAATATATAAAAGATCATTATTAAATAAAGTAAAGAATGATCCAGAAAAGACCTAGTGTAAATGGATTAGAAAGAAAGAACTTAAACATAGTTAGTGTGAACAAAGGAATTGTTAGCCGCCCTTGTGTTTAACATGTGCTTAATTAGATAAGGCAGTTAAGCCGCCTTAGGTAGTTAAGAAAAAAATAGTTTTACTTAGACCAAATAATAAGAAAAGAAATTTATCATAAGGTAGCTATAAATAGCTAATATTTTATTTTATATGGAAGAAGAAAAAACATAAAAAGATATATAATTATTAGCATACAATCTTTTAAGCATGAATAATTTTAGCTTTAGATTATAGGATGACTCAACAATAGAATAGATTCATAGAGACTTTTTAGTCTTTCTTTAAAAACTTAGACATCAATATTTATTCATAGGGATAGATCCTATGCAGAGACATAGAAGGAATATCTGATACTTCTTGGAGTATGAGAAGTGAGGTGTTCATTTAGTTATAAACTCTCTCAAGATTTGATTCATTGCATTTTGCATATGTGCAACTGAGTTAGTAGTACCTTGAGGCAATGTATACATCCAAACCAATCCTAATGGAGTCTTGATGGTTATTAAGTCTCTGCTTTTGATAGCCAATTAAAATTGATCATAATCAGAGTATAGATCTCTAATAGAATATATGGCATGTCCAACAAATGCTTCATCTACAATTGGTCTTGATCTTTTATTTTTAATTATAATCTGGTTAGTTAGTTGCATATCTTGGATGAATTGTAATGCTCTAGATTTCTTAGAAATAATAAACCAATGATTAGAATATGGAGCCATTGAAGGCTCAAGTATTTCCATGTGCATTTTTTCTTTTAATAAGTCAACCAATTAAAGAAGTAACACCCTTGGAACTAATATTGGCTTCAAATCCCATGGCACATATGGCATTGTAAAAATAACCATGGATGCAATTAAATCTGGTCACAGACATCTAATCTCATCTAGTGAAGAAGCAAAGGACTTTCCATGTTTTGAGAGCATCTCTTGAAACATCTTCTCTTCTTATTCTAACAAGAATTCACTCCCTCCAATTTTCAAATTTGCTAATATTTCTTTAGTAAACTTGTGTCCAATCTTCCTAACTTCTCTCAAACTTGGCTCCTTCTCTGCTTGTCTGACATGCTCATTAATATCTGATGGAAGTTGAGTTGCTATAGGCTTAACCTTTTTAGCCACTGTTTTATATTTTGTATTTATCATGGCCTTAAGATTCAACCTATAGCTCTGGCATAAATCCTTGCCTTCCATTGCATCTATTATCTCTCGATATAATATTCTTGAGTGAATTTCAATCATAATATTTGTACCATCTTTTTTTCTCTTCTTCAATTTGCAAGTTATGTAAAACTTGAAATATATCATCTCCAATGCCTTTCTCCTCATATACTCCAGAAATATATTCACTATTCAAAAGAACTTTTATTCTTTTTAGATTTTTTTCCATCTTTTTAATGATCTTTTTATTTACAGGGTCCAAATCTTTCACATCCATGAAACTCACATACCTACACTTGGTCATTCCAATAAATCCACTTTCAATGCTATGTACATCAAGGAGTTCAAAAGTATTTTATCCTTCTACACCTATAGATCTCCATTTTCTATGAGTGCAATTCAAAAATCCAAAAAGTGTAAAGAATTAGGCAAAGGCCCATCTCTAAGACAAACTCGATGCCTCTCATGCTCAGACTTCACTGTTAAGAATTGCACACATTTTTTGCCATCATAGCTCCAAATTCGTGCATAGTGAGATCCATCATTCAACACCTTGGTTTCTATTTTTGATGCAATGATGTAAGGTTGTCCTAATATCACGGGATAAGTACCATCATTTTGAACAAATTTTTTTTTTCTACTTCCACATTTTCAATCTTTGTTGCAATTGCTTGACAAGCTCCAAAAAATTGTGCTCGCCTATAATTTTTAGCCCTCATAACCCATCCATGATTAGTATCAATTGGCTATTTATCATTTTCATAAATATTTTGAGACATAATGTTTATCTTTGAGCCATGGTCCACAAGAGCCAAAACAAAATCATTTAATCCTCCAAATTTCATCCTTATCTCTATGGTAGCTCTAGTCCAAAGTAGTTGAATATAATCCATTCTTTTCTTGTCTTTCCTATCAATCCTATGTACAATTGCATAATCAAAGGTCCTCACTTCTATCTTAGTATTTTTTTCATGTGCTGCCACATATACTATTCCATCCACTACTTTTTCTTTCTCTTCTTGAATTAGTAAGGTCTGGACCTTTACGTCATAGCTTCTCACCTCCTCTTTGTCATCTTCTATCATCTTCTCACATTCTACAAAACTTTTATCTTCAGTTACATCACTCTTATTGCTGACCACACAATTTTGTGCAAACATTTGTAAGATCTCATCTTCTTCTTCATCAAACAAATAGTCATCTTCTTTTTTAACCATTTGACCATTACTAGTCTTCTCTTCTATGGCTATTGGATCACACATCAAAGCAAATACTTTTCTAATTTTAAATTCCTCATCTTTAGTCATATGTGTGTCCAAAGCCTTCACCATGACTGTTTCAGCTATTATCTGTCTCTTTTACTTAATAATATCAATGATCAATTCATGAAAATTATTTTTAGCAATGCCAATAGCCTCTTTCAATGTAAATTCAATCTTAGCATGCAAGATTCTTTCTTCCAACACTCCCTTCATGTCAATGGAAGACTCAATGTCAGATTGAAGCTTATAAGCAGGTTCCTTATTTTTTCCTTTAAAATCAGCTTTCTTTTCCTTTCCCTTGGCATTGTTCATTGTCTCCTTCTATTTTTCCTTTGCAAGTGGCTCTTTTCTTGGATGAACAAAGGTAAATGACCTCCCAGGTCTTTGCCGTACATGGATAGCATGACCTTCTGTCTTTTCACCTTTTTTGAGCTCATGGATTTTTTTCTTGGATGTTAGCCCCTCTACATCATCATTCTCAGAGATTTGTCCCCTCTTCTCTTCAACAAAGACATCATAATCTTTATTATTATCTTGAACTTGATCCAAAAAGACTCTGATGCTTGCTGTTTCAATAAGGTCATTTCAACTAGTCACATTTCGGATAGTTTGAGCCCTTTTGCGCAAAGTTTCAATAGACAAAGCTTCTAAAGCCTTAATTTTGTGTTGTTCCATCCCTATATGGAATGTCTTAGCACCTTATCTATAAAAAAAATTAGACCTTCCCATCTTCTCTTCCATAAGCTTCTTCATCTCTCCCTTATCAAAGTTGGTGCTCAAAGGCCAGTTAGTAGATGCATCATGAATCTTAGCATCTTTGAAGACAATAATGCCTGCTTTAATAGTTTCATTGTATGGTTTACAACTTTGAAAATTGTAAGTGTCTTCTCCATTACAATAAATACATCTCCTCACAAATGATCTTACACTTTCAGATGGTTGAGAGTCTCGAGACTTTTTCAATTCACTCATTTTTACCTTCAAATCTCTAATATCCTTTATAATCTCATCTAAAGTTCTTTCATCAACTGTCTTAGCTATCTTAGGAGATTTTATTGAAGAGATTGGGGCAAATGATACCTTAAAAGCTTTTGTAGTAGGCTTTGGTACTACATCTATCTGGGTTGTCACACTTTTGGATCTCACTCTCCGTTGCTTTGTTACAAGAATGATTGTCTCCTCCACTCTCTTCTAATCGTTGATAAAACCTCCTTCGATGGCTCAATCACCTAGAAGTAAAAAGAGTCTATCCTCTAAAGCATCATTTGGTGCTTGCAAGTACAACTCAACCTTTCTAGTATCAAAAAGATGCCTTTCTGCTGAAGGCAGTTGGTTGTATTTCTTCTCAAAATCTTGTAGCAATTCATTTGGATCCATAGAATTTTTAGGGTACTATTCAATCCAATCAAGAAAAGACCTCTTGGTCATCCTTTCAGAGTCTTCTTCAAAATACTCATCACGCAATCTGTCTTCAAATGTCACCCATATAATTACATTTATATCTCTTCAAATTTCTTCTACTCTTTCACAAACCTCAGACACAACAGCCAAGGTAAAAGTCTGTATCATTCAAGCCTCAAGTACTTGTTGTACCTCCATCTCATAAACATAAACCTTCAAAAATCTAATGATGTCTTTTCCATCAAATCTCCCAATCTTATCAACAACACCCGTAAAAGCCTTGGTAGCTCCATTGCCCCTAGCTTGAGCTCTATATTAATCCATAAATATTGTCAAAGCTCTAAGAATGGTGTCCATCTTTGCTTGGGCTCCAAAAAAAGAACTTTAGTATCCCCCATATTGCCTTAGCCAAAACTAGTAGCTCCAAAGCATCTCTCGGTGGAAGCACCAAATATGTCGGGTAGACAGAATTTGCCTTCAAAAAATATCAAATTTCTAGCTATTACTACAATTAGCAAGAAACATGGAAAGAAGCCATGCAAATATCTTGTATATTTATACAATACTTATTTAAGCTTCCATATTATACTTGTATTATACTTGTACAAAATTTATACAAATATTAAATATAATCTTATATATAATATTTGTATAAATATTTATACAAATATTTTATATAATACTTATAAAATAATTATATAAATACTTAATATTAACACAAGTATATATACTTATATAATATGTATAAGCAAAGTATGTATATATTCAAATATACCTCAAAATACAACCGCATATGAGGAATACAAGTTACACAACTAGCTGAAACTAAATAAATCACTAAAATTTTATCCAAATGTCACATCAAGCATGCATATAGTTCAAAAAAAGCTAATAAAATATTTTATAATCTATCAAAATTTCACAAATAGAAGTCTTATCATTTAAAAGTTATGGCTAATTGAAGTAGGTACTAAAAATTTCTAGCAAATTGCAAAGATAGCAAAGCTCCTCTTACTTCAACTTTTGTTGTGATCACTTGCCTTTTTTAAATTAGACATGCAATAGCTTTTTAAAAAATTCACTCTATTATCTAACTTTTTTTAAAATCTTGCATGTATACCTCTTAAACTTCAGATTTTATGTCTAGTTGAAACTACCCTTCAAACCCTAGTGACAATTTGCCCTCTTGCCACTTCATAGTTCATAAATTTTTCATAGAAGCTTCAAATACATTGATTTTTGTTCTCATGAAAAGCTTATACAAGCTACTATAAGCATCTAAAATAACAAAAAAGATTGAAGAGACTTTCCAACTCGGATGGTTGAATAAAGACTTTGCCCATCTTCATCAAGTGGCAACAGATCCTTTCCCACTCTCAAGCTCACAATTCATTCTTTCGAACTCCAAATGTTTTAAAAACTAGCTTGATAGAAAGCTAACACAATTTTCTACACTTTTTATAAATTCCACTAAGAAAGAATTGAAATCAAACTTGCAATAGCAGCTCAAAGTTTTTGCCTTCACTTCTCAATAGCAACAGATCTCATTCTACTAAAATAAGCATAACTTTTCACTCACGACTCCAAAACAAGTAAAAGAATAGGCTTTGAAATTCTCACAACTTGAAAATAATTCCTTCTAAATTTCATTATAAAAGCCTTAATACCTTCGAAACTATCTCTTTCTAAAAATGATATATCTTGAAAATTGAAAATCCTAGTTCCAATAAAGTTTCTATAAAGCTTTTCTATAAGATATTATGAAGTTGATAGATTAGAAAATTAGTCAATTGATAAATAAACATCTTTATACATATCTATAGGTAATTGATAGATTAGAAACTTAGTCAACAAATTAGCCATGTGTCGTACATGTTGGTAGCTTGTGAAACAAACTAAATACGTGGCGTATATATAGAAAACTTGCCTTGCAAGTTTGACATGTGTCTTACAAATTAGACATATATTGGAGATCCTACAGAATAATGCCACATAGCTTTTAGATAAATAATATATATACAGACAAGAGTGAAGCTTTCTTCACTTTTATCAATTCTTTTCTTGTTTCCAGTCTAGTTCAAGAATCTCTTATATTTTCTAGTCTTTAACAATAGCCATTCCAATTTTTTCTTGAATATATATACTTCTTTGTTTCTATTTTGTTATTTTCTTTTGACATAATTTTTACTAACTTATATATGTATTTCAATTTGTGTCTTTGATATCCATAAGGAGTTATCTCTTTCTAAACTTTAGACTTCAATAACTCTTAATCTAATTGTTTAATTTTTTAGAATTTTTTTCAAAATATAGATAATACTCTAAAGTTTTATCACAAAAAAATTCAATTATAGATTTGCTCTCAATTGTCAGATATCTTAAAAATCCTAATAGATACTTAAAATCCTAATTTATAGATATCTCAGAACTATTTTCTTTACATCTTACAAATCCAAAATTTTAATATTAAAAAGTTTTTATATAATTTTATAATATGAAATTATACACTTTAAAAAATTTTGAGCCAAAAACTTATCAAATTGCTCAAGATATGGCTCAAAATACAACCACTAATTAAAAGAGATCACTTATTGCATTTAGATTGTAAGCACTAACTTTAACTCTCAATATCTCCTTTATCCTAGCTTAGATTTTATTGAATTATATGTAAAAAATATAGTCAAAAAAATTATTCTTTTTAATCTTACTTGCTAATCATCTATTGTTTTTTATATACGTAAGTTATATCCAAAAAAGTGACAATAGGTACAATTTCAACACTTTAATTTTGAGCACCTATATCTCCTTCATAAAAAATTCAAATTACACAAATTCTACACCAAAATCATAGCCAAAAATCCAAACTTACTGATTCTAGCCTTTGATGTTCAAATCCTTTTGAAAAACAAACCCTAATTCCTAATAAGGCCTTAGGCAGCCTCCTTGAATCCCATTGGGCATGATTTTTGGCCAATAGGAATAGAAACTTCTATCATCCATCTCCATTCATCTACATATATGGCCTAACTATTCCTTTTCGTATTAAAAATTCTTTTCCAATCTTTTTTTTAATAAGATTTACATGGTATGTATTCTAAACACCAAATAAAAGAAATAAACAAGATCTCAAGTGTCACCAATGTCTAACAAAAGTAACTCAAATTACATAAAGTTATTATCAATATAAAATCAATCTCAAAAGTCTTTATCAAAAAAAAAAAAAAAAGATTATATAAATCTTAATAATAGCCCTTTTAAATAGATTTTTTTTTTAAATTAATAATTTAATCATATTTTATAATTAATAAAAATCTATTGATATGACTCTCATTTAGGTGTGTAATAAATTGTACATTAAACATATATATATATATATAATATTTTTACATGGTAGCCAATCTACAATATGACACAATGGTTCTTGTCATAAAATAAGAGCTTGGTCTCAGCTATCTTTTTTTGATCACTTTCTCCAAATGTGGCTGTAAATAATTTAAAGAATAAATTCAAATTATAAAGAAGTCATGAATCTTTTTCCATTAAAGGTGCAAATTAAAAAACAACACTTTCAAATAGAAGTGTGCCTATGAATCCAACTTAAGTAAATCCATTAGAATATTGAAAAAAATTCAATCTTAAATAAAACTTGATTTGTTACAAAAATCTTCAAAATTTTGATCTTGTTCTATCAAACTTCTCAAGCATATTAATCTTTGTCTCTTTTATACTTATAGAAATAATATTTCTTAAATTTAGTTGTGAGGTTGATCTACTTACTTTCTTCAACTATACAACTTCTTAGCATAAGCTCTAGACTTCTTCCATAGATATAACAATAGTACTTCCATGGTTGATATTAGTGATGCATGAAATTTCTACCCTAAGAGTATTGACAAGCTCTTAAAAATTTATGATAGTTGTGAATCTATTCTCACTTTTATTAAGTACAGTATCCTCAATTTTTTCTTCTATCTTAGACAACTTAATAAATCTATAATTCAAATAAGAAGAGGATAATTTACAACCTCTAATATCAAATAGAAATTTCACAAAGACGGGTGATTTACTCTTTTTAAAGAAAAAATCAAGATTAAAATATATATATATATATATATATATATATATATTAATTTAAAGGTGAATAGTCTATAACCTTCAAATATAAAAATAAAAATGAAATAATCCACTCACTTATAAAATATAAAATAAGAATAATAAATTAGCATTCTTTTCAAACTATCAAAGAGATGAAACACAAACGATTAAATTATCAAAATATTCTTATGTCACTTGAAAGGAATAAAAAATCATTCAAAGATAGTATAATATTAAATTAGTAGAAGGAACTCAAAAAGCTTCCCAATTAGTAGAAGCTTCTTAATTTGATGGAAGCCACTTAAGAAGCATCTTAGATATGAGTATATATAGGGATCAAGACTAAAGAATTCTTCAATCTTGATAATGCATCTCTTAGAATTTTAGCTCACCTTTCTTGGTGTTGTTTGTGTACTCATCTATTTAATTCAAATTCTTCTTGATTTCTTCTTGAAACCTTGTCCTAGTTCAAGCCTCTTGTTTTATATTCTTGTATCTTTAACAATTTGTCAAGATAGATCTCATCTTCAAAATCATACTTGGATCCTTTTTATTAGAGAGTGGATTACCTCTTTACTCCAAGGTATATCAGTGCTTTAGAGGTTGCGAATTATTCTACTCTAAACTAATATTTTTTTCATCACAATATTCAAACTTTATTTCTCTTGTAAGAGAATGGATCACCCTTCTTTGAAGATCTTAAAGTATTTTAGAAGTTGCGGATTATCCTCTTTTAAATTAATATTATTTTTTTATAGATTTATTTTTTTTCTCTTAAAATTGCTAGAAGTTAAGACATTAATATGATCAAATCTTTTGAATTTAAGTTAGAAGCCATTATAAGTGTTTTTACTACTTTATCTACTAGGACTACGGAGATTGAAGGGATTGTTACAAAACTTTATAACGATACAACATCCGGAATATCACAATCTAGACCGCATCCACCTCCAACTTTTGCACTTGAAGATGCAATATTATCTATGCTATACTAAAAAAATCTATCTATTTAACAATTTAAAGACTCTTGAGTTAATTTTTGGAAGAAATATGATGATATGTGTTCAAAGTTCCGAGGGTTTGTTAACCAAATTTGATTAATAATGATCTTACAACCTGATATTTATCCAATAAAAGAATTATGGGTTGGATTAATTGGCATCTTAGTTACGGAGCAAGTATTATCATGATTTGTTCCCTTGTTTGAAAAAAGATCACCAATTTTGAATAACTTTGAAGTTTTCATGGAAGCATATGCGGAAGCATTTAGAGAACATGAGAAGGCTTATTGGACAATAGCTAAGATCTAAGAATTATATTAAAGAGCGTGCTGTCGTAATACGTGCAATTTTGCTCGAGAATGCTCTGGGCACCTACTTGTGGAAGACAAAAAGGAAATACACAACAACAAGATCCTAACAACTCTAATAGAATCCTAAACAATTTCTATTAAATCTTAACAATACTAATCAAACTTTGATCCAATCTTTAAGCAATTACAAAAGAAGAATAAATGAATCATACATTAATCATAATAGAAAATAACATATAAAATACTAAATTTAGAAAATACTAAAAATAGAATCTTAAAATCCTAAGTCATATCTTATTCAAACCCTAGGTCAAATCCTAGTCAAAACCTAAATCAAACCTTAAGTCAAACCCTGGTTAAAATCTAAATCAAACCTTAAGTCAAATCTTGGCCAAATCTTAGTCAAATCCTAGTCAAAATCTAAGTCAAATCCTAAGTCAAATCCTAAGTCAAACCCTGTGCAAATCCTAAGTCAAAACCTGGTCAAACCTTGATCAAACCCTAGTCAAACCCTAAATCAAACCTTAGTCAAATCCTAAATCAAACCTTAAGTCAAACCTTGTGCAAATCCTAAGTCAAAACCTAGTCAAACCTTGATCAAATCCTAGTCAAATCCTAAATCAAATCCTACGTCAAAACCTAGTCAAAATCCTAAGTCAAATCTTGGCCAAATCCTAATCAAATCCTAAGTCAAATCCTAAATCCTAAATCCTAAATCAAACCCTAGTCAAATCCTAAGTCAAACCCTAAATCTTAAATCCTAAACCAAATCCTAACCAAATCCTAAACCAAATCCTAAGCAAACCCTAATCAAATCTTAAACCAAATTCTAACCAATTCAAATCAATCCTAGGGAAATTTAGAACCTCAATATCTGTTGATTAGACTATTGATCTTACTTAAAACTTTGTACACCTTTCAACCTCTTAGTCAACAATAAGCACAACAAATTTGAAGGAAATCCAACTTACCAAATGAAAGAAAAACCCCAAAAACTTCTCGGGTGTTGGTCGGCCTCCTTCTCCAACCTTAATGCTGATCTTTCAGTGCTGATTTCTCTCTTTTTCACCAATCAATCAATTTCAAATCACTCATGTATACAAGAAAACAAGTCTATTATCCACACAAATAAAAATTACTCCAATCCAACTAGCAGATTGCTCAAGATCTCAAAAACCCTAATTGACCTTCAAAACTTAATTTCCGAGATCTTGACCCACTTAAACCTCAATTACATACAACTAAACTATTAGATTCAGCTCAAATTCACAGCACACATTAATAACAACAATATCCAAAAATCCATAAATTTTTAGCTAAAGATCTACTACAAAACTTTTGAAATTGCCTAAAATATCAACCCTATTTTATTTTACAAAATCCCAAGTTGCCAAAAACAACCCTGACTTTGCAAAGCTATTACAAAGTCCTTTTTTTTTAAATCACTCAAAACCAACTTCTATACAAAATCCTTCAAGTCTACTCTCTAACTCCAATCTCTGATTTGCAAAAGCCCCCTAGATCCGCTATAGGCATGCGGTTTTGTGCCTTGGGGTTGGATTTTGACTCCAGCTCATAACCGGTCCTTTCCAGGTATCTATTTTAAGATTTTTGTGGTAAGTTTTTCTGAAACCTCTTCTTAACTCCCTCTTTTATATGCCTATATCATTTTATTTTCCAATCTACTTTGTTTTGCCTTACTTATGGCCCTACAAAGTAAATAGAAGCTCATTTGTAAAAAGGGCAGTATTAACACTCATTAGTTTTACTCCCTTTCTACTATTATATATTTTTCTAAGATAATTTGCTACAATATTTTGAACTAAGATCTTCTATAATATACTATTTTCACACTCTTTCACCTAATAGTCGCGTTACACCACGACAACGCTCTGTATCAATCTATGCATCCAATTTTAGATAATTAGCATACAACATCGATTGGAACAAAAAAGCCCTAATGAGCCAATATTATTGAGGATTAAGAGATGATGTGAAGGATTTATTATTGTTGCTTCTAGATCCACAATCACTCAATGAAGCCATTTGCCAAGCCGTAAAATATAATAATTGATTATTTCAACATTGATAAGATCAATGTTCATGGGCTTCAAGAAGTTGATATGCAATCCGATATATCCCTCCTACATCAACAAGCATTTTGAATTCATACTTAGAAGTAGAAAATATGTAATTTAATATAGTATGATTTAAACTTCTTAATTTATAAAAAAAAAAAAAAAAAAAAAAAAAAAAAAAATGTCGGATGGAAGAAGATCTATGCATGTATTGTTGCAAAGAAGGCCACAAGATTAGCAATTGCTCAAAGAAACAAAATTGACACATTATCAAAACTAAAAGTGTAGTGGTTTAGAAAAGCAACAATATTCAGCTATAATAGAGATCGTTGTCGGGGCAGAGAGAATTTGCCTTAAGAAAGCGCTGGGCTTCTAGCTGTCACTAATTTCTCAATCAAGCTTCAAAAATGAGGAAAACTCAAAGTTTATATATATATATTTTTCCCTTTTAAGAAATTACATCAAATACATAAGCCTCAAGTAACTAACAATATCCAAAGTGTGATAAAATCCTCTAAAACCTTACATATCTTTATGTGGAAATTTTCCCAAACTTCAACATCTCATATCTCCTGATCCGACCGTCCAAACATGGTAAAATTTTACATGAAGTACTGATGAATTCTTATCAACCTCTACAACAATTTTCAACTGCAAATTCATTGCGGATCTTGAGATATCTTGAAAACCCTAACAATCGCTTCAAACCCTTGTCTTTATACACCCGCATACAAATTTCTTCATATCTCACAAACTATAAGCTCAAATTCCATGAAATATGTATGTATAGCTTTTTAACACAAAATGTCACATTCTCCAAGAAGTTTGAGGCAAAATTTCGTTTGAAAACTCAAGTTATGGCTCAAAGCATAACTATTAACAAAACAGTGTGCTTACTGCCTTGGAATTGGATGCGCTGTCTTCAACTCTTCATATCTCCTTCGTCTAAACTCAAAACTTAAGAATTCCTTTGTAACAAACGTAGATCTTAAAATCACCTTTCCAATCGCAGCATCCAATCTCCAAAAGCCTCCGTACAACTCCGCAAAATTCCAAAAGAGTGACAGTATGTATAAAATCCACTCTTTAACTTTGAACAAGTATAACTTCTTCACCCTAACTCCAAGTCGCCTAAAATTTCCTCTCAAACTATACCCAAAATCCTAAACTTTACAACCCTACCTCTGAAATTGCAAATCTCCCTTTTAAAGTTGCCGAAAACCCCTGTTAAGGTCGCGGGCAGCCTCCTCAAAGCCCATTGGGCATGGTATTCGACCAATAGGGATGAAGTTCCCTATTCCTTGCCTTCATCCAACCATGGCTTGATTTCATCCCTCCCAATTAGCCTCTTACTAGCTTAAATTTTCATCCTTAAGTCCCCACCTTCTCTCAAGGCTTCATACTAAACATTTAGATCTTATATTTTTTTAAGTATCATAATCAATCCCTTTAATTTATTTTACTAACCATTCTAACACCTATCTAAATCTATAAACATATTAGGCATTTTGAGTGGATTTTACATATTGTAAGCAATTACAATACGACACCGTGCAATTGGACAATCCAACATTACAAAACTATTCATATTCCTCTCTTTTTGCTCAACCTGCTTGTTATTTTTTTAAATACCCTTTTGTATTTTGGCCCTCAGAAGCTTCAAATGACCGCTTTATTAGATTTGGCAGCATCTGCTTATTTTGTAGATGAAGCATTCACTTCGCTTCATAAAATTCTTCTAGTACAAAAATCCAAACTTATTCATATAGAGATAATAGATGGATAATTTTTATCCTTTGGTAGTGTCATTCATGAAACCATGCCTATAGAAGTGCCGTTCAAAGATCATAGAAGTCAGATTGTGTTCAATATTATTAGGATTCTTTCAAATCCTATTATTCTTGAGTTGTCTTGGTTGAAAAAGCATAATCCATCTGTAGATTAGAGGTTGTAAAGAATAATATTTTGAATAGAGATCTTTACAAAAAAAAATTCATAAAAAGCCACAAATTGGTAAATCTTTATTTGTTGAGGCAAGGGCTTTTATAAGATCAACCAAAGAAAGTACACTATTTTTTATTTATGCAACTCCAATCAAAGAAAATATGACTTCATTGATAAGTATTCCACAGTAGTATAATGAATTTTAAGATATTTTTTAAAAGAAGAATGCTGATATATTGTCAAAGCACCGACCATACAATTGTGTTATTGATCTTCAGGAAGGAACGCAACCACCTTTTGGTCTGATCTATAATCTTTTTCAAAACAAGCTTTTGATATTGAAGGGTTATATTGATGAAAATCTTGCACAGAACTTCATCAGATATTTAAAGCCTCTAATAAGTGTACTTATATTTTTTTGTAAAGAAAAAGGATGGTTCTTAGTGTATGTGTGTTGTTTATTGGAGATTGAATAAGATAATAGTAAAGAATCATTATCCTTTATCATTTATATTAGGACTCTTGAAACAACTTGGCAAAGCCAAGATCTATACTAAAATAGGTATACAACTTGGTACGGATCAAGGAGGAAGAAAATAAAAGACCACATTTTGGATAAGGTATGGATATTTTGAATATAATATCATGTCTTTTGGACTAATAAATATACCCGCTATTTTTTACCATTTAATGAATGACATCTTTCAATAATACTTAGATAAGTTTGTAGTGATTTATTTTGATGATATCTTGATCTATTCAAAAAATCTAGAGGAATACAAGAGACATGTCAAATTGGTATTACAAAAGCTGCGAGATATAAGTTTGTATGCTAAACCAGAGAAATATATATTTCATCAACCTAAGATGGAATTTTTGGGATATATTGTATCTATTGAGGGTTTAATAATGGATCCCAAGAAGGTAGAGGTGGTTATGCAATGGACCATTCCAAAGACTTTGAAAGACATATAATATTTTCTTAGATTTATTAACTTCTATTAGATCTTTATAAAAAATTACTCTCAAGTTGCCGCCCTTTTCACTTGATTGACATATAAAGATAAGTTAGAATGGGGGCCTCAAGTGGAGAAGGCATTCCAAGACCTCAATATGGCATTTATTACATCTCCAATATTAGTACATCCAAACTTTATAAAGGCATTCTATATGAAAATTAATGCTTTAGATTTTACACTAGGAGTTGTACTTTCACAAATGGATATAGATAACAAATTCCATCCTATTATATTTTATTTTCAAAAGTTTTCTACTACCAAAATTAATTATGAAATATATTATAAGGAACTTCTTGCTATTATAGATTTTTTTTAAGAATGACTTTATTTTCTTGAAGGAGCAATGTATCCTATAACTATAAAAATAGATCACTAGAACTTAGAATATTTTATATCAATTTGGATTCTTAATCGTTGCCAAACTTGATAGAATATGTTGCTATTTCAATTTAATTTTATTATCACTTATTGCCTTGAGAAGCAACAAAGATTATCAGATGCTCTATTGAAGAGATCATATCTTATACTAACGGTAGGAGAGGCAACATTTGATCAACAATATATAACTTTTTTGAAACTAGAATAATTTTTTGTGTGCACTACTATTATATGAGTACCTATCAATTCTAATTTTCTGAATGAGGTACATGTTGTAATCACTAATGATGCTTTGGTCTTTGATGTCAAGCATTGCTTGAAAGAAAATATTGATAAGTTCAAATTTGAGAAAGACCATTTATACTTTGATGAATGTTTGTATATTCTAAAAGAACCAACATGAATGCATGTTCTTCAATCTTACCATGACTTTCCAATTACGAGTCACTTTGGATTTAACAAGACCTTAGAACTTACTTTCCAAGATTTTTGGTGGCCTCAAATATGGAAGGCACTAAAGAACTTTGTGCTCTCTTGTGACATTTGTTCAAGGTCCAAAAATCCTCAATATTGCCCATATAAATTCTTATAATCCTTATTTTTTCCATAATGGTCATGGTCCTCTATCTCGATGGATTTCATTATAGATCTATTGCCATCCAATTCATTGGACAATATCTTTGTAATAATTGATTGACTTATAAAATGACTCATTTTATTCTTTACAAAAAGATTGCATCTAGTGAAGAAACAACAAGGCTCTTTTTTATCAATATATATTGATATCATGGCCTATTAGATGATATTGTATCTAATTGAGGACATTATTTTATATCTAAGTTTTGGAAATGTCTTTTTGAAATATTGAAGATAGATATTAAATTTTTTTCAGCTTTACATCCTCAAATTGATGGTCAAATAAAATAAATTAATCAAGTTTTGAAATAGTATTTATAATACAGTATTAATTATCAATAAGACAATTGAATCTTATATCTACCATTAACAGAGTTTGTATATAATAATACTATTCATGCCTCAACTCAACAAACACCATTTTATTCCAATTATGGATATCATCCAAAGCTTGATCTATGGAGTATTTTAAAGAACAACAATCCAATGTTATAGATATAAGATTTATTCTAATAATTATCTAACTAATAGAGATTAATAGAAGTAAGTAAAATAAGTCAATTTGATAATATCTTATAGAAAAGCTTTTTAAAAGCTTCATAGATGCGGAATCACCTTTATACATGTCTATAGGTGATTGATAGGTTAGAAATTTGGCCAACAAACTAGCTATGTGTTACATATTGATAATTTGTAGAACAAGCTAGCCATGTGCCGCATATATTGGTAGCTTGTGGAACAAGCCAAGTATGTGGTGTACATATTGGAAACTTATTTGGTAAGTTTTATATGTGTCTTGCAAATTAGACATATGTAAGAGGTCCTATAGAATGCTACCATGTAGCTCTTAGATAGATAGTATATTTAGAGACAAGAATGAAGCCTTCTTCAATCTTGTCAACTCCTTTCTTGTTTCTAAGCTAGTTCAAGAGTCTCATGTATTTTCTAGTCTTTGGCAATAGCTATTCCAATTTCTTCTTGAATATACATATTTCTTTATTTCTATCTTTTTATTTTCTTTTGACATAGTTTTTATTAACTTATGCATCTATTTTAGTTCATATCCTTGACAGATTGATAAAAGTGAAGTTACAATATAAGAGCTTTGTTTCTTCTTGATTAAGAATAAATTATTCTTTTCTCTTGATAAGACATAAGCATATTAGAAGTTGTAGATTATCCACTTCTAAATTGATATTGTTCCTAGAATTTTTTCTTTTGTTCTTGAGTGTTTTATTTTGTAGTGAGAGTAGACATTTTTTTTTTCTCTTTTCTATTGTGGTATCATGATAGAGCTTGCTAAAATGAAGAGTGTAGTGGCACAAATACAAGAGCAAATGAAAGAATTAATACTCATAATGCATCAATTCAATGCACCACCACAAGGAGCAATAAGATTAGCAAAAAATAAAGATATAGAGATGATTTGAATTGCTTCAAGACAAACCACTTCACCTATGATTAAACACCATTCAAATATTGTTGTGTAGTAATATGACCATTAGGTGAAAGAAAAAAAGAGTGGTTATATTATAGAAAAGCTCAAATGAGATAATTTGAGAAAATTATCTTAAAAAAATAAATAATAGAAAAGGAAGTAGAAAAAAATCAAAAGGTGTTAATGCTGTCTTTTGTAGAAGTGACTTATAATTGCTTTGTATGGCCATAAATAAGACAAAATAAAATAGATTAGAAAAATAAATAATATAGGCATCTTTAAAAAAGAGTTAAAAATAGATTTCAAAAAAACTTACTACAAATTTCTAAAATTTGATACCCAAAGAGGGCCAGTTATGAACCTAGATTGAAATCAGATCCTAAGGCACAAAATAATGTGCTTATGGCAGATAAAGAGCTTTTTGGCAAATTAAAGAATGGGATTAGAAAATAGACTTGAGAGGTTTTGCATAGGATTTGATTTAGAGTGATTTGGATCAAAATTGACTTTGTAAGAGTTTTATAAAGTCAGAGTTAATTTGGACAACTTTGAGATTTTGTAAAATAAAATAGGATTTATGCTTTGGACAATTACAAAAGTTTTATAGTAGATCTATAGCTAAACTTTTTTAAATTGGTTGGTATTATTGTTGTCAAATTGTACTACAATTTTGAGCTTAATCTAATGATTTAATTATAAGTAATTGAGGTCTAAGTGGATTAAGGTCTCAAGAATTGGATTTTGAGGGTCAATTAGGATTTTGCAAATTTTGAGCAATTTACAAACTAGATTTGAGTGAAATTTTTGTTTGTAGATAGAAGACTTATATTCCTATGCACATATGAAATTTAAAAGAAATTGAATGGTGAAAATAAGAGGTTTAGGTATTAGAATATTGGCATCAAGATGAAAGAAGGAGGCCAACCAACACCTAAGCAGATTTATAGATTTTTCTTCTTTTTGATAAATTCAACCTTCTTCAAACTTAATGAGTTTGTTGTTAACTTAGTTATTAAGGCATATATAAATTTTCAATCAAGATCAATGGTTTATTTGGTAATTATTGAGGTTCTAAAACTGCCTTAGGAATTACTTAGGACTTGGTTAAGATTCGATTAGGATTTAGGATTTGGATTTAGGATTTAGTATTTGATTAGTTTTTGATTAGGATTTAATTAGGATTAAAATTTGATTAGGATTTTATTAGAATTTGGATTTAGAATTTAGTGCTTGATTAAGATTTGATTAAGGTTTCATTAGGATTACGATTTAATTAAGATTTGATTAGGATTTGGATTTAAGATTTAGTATTTGATTATGATTTTATTAGATTTCATTAGGATTTCATTAAGATTTGATTAAGATTAGAATTTGATTTAGGTTTTGACTTAGGATTTGATCAAGGTTTGACTTAGGATTTAACCAATATTTGACTTAAGATTTGATCAAGGTTTGACTTAGGATTTGATCAAGATTTGATTAGGATTTTAAAATTTCTATTTTTAGTATTTTTATATTATTTTTTTCATGATTAATATATGATTCATTTATTCTTCTTTTTATAATTTCTTTAAGGTTGGATCAAAACTTGATTAATATTATTAAGATTTAATAGAAGTTATTTAGGATTCTATTAGAGTTGTTAGAATCTTGTTGTTACATATTTCTTTTTTATCTTCTATAGTCAAGTGCCAGGAGCATTCTCAAGCAAGACTTCATGTATTACAATAACGTCAAAGAACCAAAAATTAGTTTACTGGAGAAGTTTGATGGCATCAAATCTAAGTTTTGAGGATTTATCAATTAAGTACAATTGGTGATTGAACTTTAATTCCAAAGTTATTCAACTTAAGAGCCACAAGTCAGGTTTATTGGAATATTATTATTAGATTTTGTTTTATCATAGTTTTTGTCCTTTTTTGAATGACGAGATCCAGTATTAGATAATTTAGAGGCATTTTTAGCAGAGTTTCAATCTATGTATGGAGAACATGATGTGATTCGTGTCGCAACTAATAAAATCCGGATGTTGCGATAAGGCTATTAATATATATTTCACAATCATATATTTCACAATTTTGACAATTAACAATTGATACCAAATGAGATGATGCTACGCTGATTAGCCAAATTTTCTATGGATTACAATATGAGGTAAAAAAATTGATGCTCAATTTATCCAATTCTCACACATTGAGTCAAGCAATTGATTTTGCTATGAAATATGACAATCGGCTTTTTGAATTTTGATTGGAGAGTTGCATAAGGAAGCTTCAATATTACTACAATAAAATGGCAACATGTCAAGGACATACTTATCAAAACCTTCTAGAATATTTTAGAAGATTTTTAAAACTCTCTAAAACCTTCTAGAGCCTTCTAACATCTTCCTAGTTGGTGGAAGTTGCTTGAGAAGCTCCCTAGTTGGTGGAAATTGCTTGAGAAGCTTCCTAGATAGGAATATATATTGGAGTCGAGGCTGAAGAGTTCTTTAGTTTCAACAACACATCTCTTGGAGCTCTAATTCACCTCTCTGGTATTATTTTTGTACTCATCTGATTAATCTAGTTCTTGCCAATTCTTCTTGAACTTTTTATTTAGACTTTCAGTCTATATTCTGCGTTTATGATAGTTTGTCGAGACTTCTCTCATCTTAGATATCAAAGCTAGTTCTTTTGTATTGGAGTGTGAATTACTCCTCTTCTTGAAGGTACAGTAGTGTTTTAGAGGTTGCGGATTATCTTCCTCTAAACTGATATCTTTTTTGTTATAATATTGGAGTCTTATTCTTCTTAGAGAGAGTGGATTATCCCTCTTCTTAAAAGTCTTAAGGCATTTTAGAGATTGCAGAGTACCCTTTTCTAAACCAATATTTCTTCCTTGTATAAACTATTACTTCCTTTCTTTTAGAATGGCCGGAGGTCAAGACATTAATATGACTGAAAGTTTGGAGTCTAAGGTGGACACCATTATGAATGCACTTGCTATGTTATCATAGAGAACTACGGTGATTGAAGGAGTCTTTGCAAGACTTTACAACAATGGAGCATCTAGAATAGCACAATTTGGGCTTCATCAACCTCAAGCTTTTACACCAAAAGAAGCAGTTTTTCTTGTGGTTCAACGAGAATCATTACTTCTACAACAAAAAGAACCTCGAATTAGCCTTCCAGACAAGTTTAATGGTACACGTTCTAAGTTTCAAGGTTTCGTCAATCAAATCAATTTGATAACAATTCTACAACCCGAACATTATCCGATGGAGGAATCACACGTTGGATTGGTTGGAACTTTGCTTACAGGACAAGCTCTATTGTGGTTTGCTCCTCTGTTCAAAAAAGGATCACCAATTTTGAACAACTTTGAGATTTTTTTGGAGGCATTTGCAAAAGCATTTGGCAAGCATGACAAGGCTCAATGGGCTACAACAAAAATTTGGTCGCTACAAAAAGAAACTCACTCTACATCAATCTATGCATTAAATTTCAAGCAATTAGCATGGGACATCAACTAGGATGAAGAAGAATTGATGAGTCAATTGTATTGGGATCTACGAGACGACGTGAAGTATTTATTGTTATTTCTTTCTGATCCACAAACTCTCAATAAAGCTATTAGCCAAGCTGTGAAGTGCGATAATCGCCTATTTCAGCATTGCCAAGATCAATACTCTAGACAATATATAAGTCATCACGGTGTCGTGTAGTAATACAACTACTAGGTGAAAGAGGGGAGGAATGATTATATTATAGAAGAGCTCAAATGAAAATATTTGAGAAAATTATCTTAGAAAAATAGATAATAGACAAAGAGGTAGTAAAAATTAAAAAGTGCTAATGCTGCCTTTTATAAAAGGGATTTCTACTTACTTTGTAAAGCCATAAAAATGGTAAAACAAAGTAGATTAGAAAAATAATTGGTATAGGTATGTTTAATAAGAAGTTAAGAGTAGGTTTTAGAGAAATTTACCTCAAAACTACAAGAGTTGATATCCGGAGAGGGCCGGTTAAGAACCTGGGTCGAAACCAGACCCCAGGGCACAAAACCGCGTGCCGACGGCGAATGGAGGGTCTTTTTGCAGATCGGAGATTGGGGTTAGGGAGTGAACTTGAAGGGTTTTATATAGGAGTTGATTTTGAGTGATTTGGAGAGAAAACGACTTTGTAATAGCTTTGCAAAGTCAGGGTTTATTTTGGCTACTTGAGATTTTGTGAAATAAATTAGGGTTGATGGTTTAGGCAATTCCAGAAGCTTTGCAGCAGATCTACGGCTGGAAATTTGTGGGTTTTTGGGTATTGTTGTTGTCAATGTGTGCTGTGAATTTGAGATTGATCTAACGGTTTGATCAAAGGTTATTGAAATTTATGTGAGTTGGGGTCTCTGGAATTGGGTTTTAAAGGTCAGTTAGGGTTTCGCAGATTTTGATCAATCTATCGGTTGGATTGGGGTGAAATTTATGTGTGTGTGTAGAAGACTTAATTTCCTACATGCTTGTGAAATTTGGAAGCAGTTGAACGGTGCAAATAGGAGGTTTAGGCACTAGAATATTGGCGTGAAGATTGGAGAAGGAGGCCGGCTGATACCCGAGCAAATTTGTAAGTTTTTCTTCTTCTTGGTAAGTTGGATCTTCTTCAAACTTGGTGTGTGTGTTTTTAACTTAATTGTTAAGGTGTATGAAATATTTCAATCAAGATCAACGGTTTGTTTGGTAGTTATTGTGGTTCTAAAACTGCCTTAGAAATTGCTTAGGGTTTGACTTAGGGTTTGATTAGGGTTTGACTAGGGATTGACTTAGGGTTTCATTAGGGTTAGGATTTCATTAGGGTTTGACTTAGGGTTTGATTAGGGTTTGACTAGGAAGGATTTGACTTAGGGTTTGATTAGGGTTTGACTCAGATTTGACCAAGATTTGAGTTAGGGTTTCATTAGGGTTAGGGTTTGATTAGGGTTTAACTTAGGGTTTGATTAGGGTTTGACTAGGGTTTGATCAGGATTTGACTTAGGGTTTGACTAGGGTTTGATTTAGGGTTTGACTAAGATTTGACCAAGGTTTGACTTAGGGTATGACTAAGGTTTGATCAAGGTTTGATTTAGGGATTGACTAGGGTTTGAATAAGATATGATTTAGGGTTTTAAGATTCTATTTTTAGTATTTTCTAAATTTAGCATTTTATATATTATTTTCTATTATGATTATTGAATGACTCATTTATTCTTCTTTTATAATTTCTTTAAGATTGAATCAAGCTGAAAAATATTGTTAAGGTTTAATAGAAGTTAATTAAGATTCTATTAGAATTGTTAGGATTTTGTTGTGGCGTATTTTCTTTTTATCTTCCACAGTCAGGTGCCCGGAGCATTCTCAAGCAAGACTTCACGTATTACGACAACGGCGCAATTATTTTAGTAAGTAGCCTAAATTCACAATTGGAGATGGAAGACATACAGATTAATATAGTACGTGTCAAATTCCTTACTCTAGAAGAAAAAAAGCAGCGTATGGAGGAAGATTTGTATTTGTATTGCGGTGGAGAAGGCCATAGAGCTGGAAGCTGTCCTAAGAAGCAAAATAGATGCAATATCAAGATTAGAGGTGCGTTTGTTCAAGAAAACAAGGATGCCTGACCACAATAGGAACTGTGCGACTAGACAAATCAATACCAGGTTCTTCTCTTTTTACCCAACCTACCCATTATTTTACAATTCTTTTATCTTTTGGCCCTCAAAAATTAAAAACCTTAGCTTTATTAGATTCAAGAGCATCTACTTGTTTCTTAGACCAAGAATTTGTAAAGCGTCACAAAATTCCTCTAATACAGAAATTCAAGTTTGTTCACATAGAAGTAATAGATGGATGATCTTTATTGTCTGGTAGTGTCACCCATGAATCAGAACCTATAGAAGTGACGTTTAAAGACCATAGTAGTTATATTATTTTCAACATTATTAGTACCCCGTCAAACCCTATTATTCTTGGTCTTTCTTGGTTGGAAAAATATAATCCATCCATAGATTGGAGGCTGCGGAGGATAACATTTTCCATAGAACAACCTAAAGACAAGCCTAGAAGAAGACCCCAAACCAAAAAATCCTTGTTTATTGAAGCAAGAACATTTGTAAGATCGTGCAAGGAAGGCACACCATTGGTCATTTATACGACTCCAACTAGTGGAGAGCAAATTTCAACAGCAGGTATATCGGAACAATACAAGGATTTTCAAGACGTGTTCCAAAAGAAGAATGTTGACATGCTACTAGAACATCGACCATATGATTGTGCCATAGAATTGCAAGAAGGAGCACAACCGCCTTTTGGCCCAATCTACAACCTATCGCAGATGGAGTTGGCTGAGTTGCGGAAATACATTGACGAGAACCTAGCCAAGAACTTCATTTGTCATTCAACATTGCCAGTTGGGGCACCAATCTTATTTATGAAGAAGAAGGATGGCTCACTATGGATTTTCGTGAACTATCGAGGTCTCAACAAGGTAACAAAGAAGAATCGCTATCCATTACCTTTGATCTCTAGTCTTCTGGAACAACTTGGATATGCAAAGATCTTTACAAAGATTGATCTAAGGAGAGCTTACAACCTTGTGCGAATCAAAGAAGGAGACGAATGGAAGATAGCTTTTCGTACAAGGTATGGCCATTTTGAATATAATGTCATGCCATTTGGTCTTACCAATGCTCCGGTGGTCTTTCAATACATGATGAATGATATTTTTTGAGAGCACCTAGACAATTTTATTGTCATCTATCTAGATGATATCTTAATATTTTCCAAGAACAAAGAAGAGCATGAGAAGCACGTTCGTTTGGTACTCAAAAAACTATGCAAGCAAGGACTCTACGCCAAGTTGGAGAAGTGCTTATTTCACCAAACTGAGATGGAATTTTTAGAGTTTGTTGTAACTACGGAAGGCTTGAAGATGGATCCCAAGAAGGTGGAAGAAATTGTGTCCTGGAAAGTTCCAAAGACGATTAGAGATGTACAATGTTTTCTTGGCTTTGCTAACTTCTTTCAGATCTTCATCAAGAATTACTCTCAAATTGCTATTCCACTCATTTGATTGACGTATAAAGATAAGCTCAAATGGGGATCTCTAGCGGAAAAAGCATTTCAAAATCTTAAGACGATGTTTACGACGGTGTCGTGTTGTAACACGATTATATAGTAAAACTATGACTAAAAATGATTTTTCAATTAATACTCTATTATCTTAGTTCAACAAGAATTCAACATATTTTAATAAGATTTTTATGAAAGCCTCTTAGTTTATTTTCTTCACTTAATAGCTAGTAGATAAGAATTAATTAGTAATTTTACCTTCTAGGTTGTAGTAATTCTTTTACTGCCTTAAAAAGACCATAAAATAATAAGAATATAATAAAAAGAATAAATCACTAGCATGATTGATATTAAGGTTAAGTTGAAAGTAGGATTGGGCTATAAAATCCCTAGGATAGGTTAGATTAATAACCAAGGGTTGGCCGTTTGTAGGACAGGGTCGAAATCAGACCTTTGGCTACTAAAATAGCCGCCTAGGGCAAATCAAGAGTCTTTTAGCAAATTGAAAGATGGAATTAGAGAGAAGACTTAAGAGGTTTTGCATAGGATTTAGTTGAGAGTGATTTGGATAAGAAATGACTTTGTAATAGCTTTGCAAAGTTAGGGTTGTTGTCGGCAACTTGGGATTTTGTGAAATAAAATAGGATTGATATTTTAGGCAATTTCAGAAGTTTTGTAGCAGATCTATGGCTGAAAATTTGTAGGTTTTTGGATATTGTTGTTGTTAATGTGTGTTATGAATTTGAGCTGAATCTAATAGTTAAGCTGTACGTAATTAAGGTTTAAACAGGTTAAGGTCTCAAAAATTAAGTTTTGAAGGTCAATTAGGGTTTTTGAGGTCTTAAGTAATCTGCTAGTTAGATTGGAGTGAAATTTGTGTATATGGGTAGTAGACTTGTTTTTCTACGCACATACAAAATTTGAAATTAATTGAACTCTGTAAACAAGAGATTTAGATATTGGAATATTGGCATCAAGATTAGAGAAGGAGGCCGGCCATCACCCATGCAAATTTATGGGATTTTCTTTTTTTTGCAAAGTTAGATCTTCTTCAAACTTAATGGGCTTATTTTCAACTTAATTAATAAGTTTTGTACAAAATTTCAATCAAAATCAATGGTTTATTTGGTAGTTGTTGAGGTTCTAAAATTGCCTTAGGATTTCCTTAGGGTTTGGTTAGGATTCGACTAAGGTTAGTAAGGATTTGTTTTAGGATTTGTTAGGATTGATTAGAGTTTAGTAGGGTTTGTTTTAAGATTTTTTTTTAATTTGATCAAGGTTGATTACGATTTAGTTAAGGTATGATTAAGGACTATTTAGAGATGAATTAGAGAAGTTGGGACTAGTTATTGTTGCATATTTCCCTTTTATCTTCCACAACCTGGTGCCTAGAGTATTCTCAAGCAAGACTTCACAACATACAACAACGGCTCCAATCTTTGTACACCCAAACTTTGCAAAGGCTTTCTATTTGGAAACCAATGCTTTGGATTTTGCTTTAGGAGCTGTACTTTTGCAGATGGGCATTGACAATAAGCTTCATCCGGTTGCATTCTATTCACGGAAGTTCTCTGCTACTGAGATCAACTACGAGATCCATGATAAGGAACTCCTTTTTATAATAGATTCTTTCCAAGAATGGCATCACTTCCTCGAAGGAGCATCCAGTAATCGTATACATGGTTCACAAGAATCTGGAGTATTTCATGTCGACTCGAGTTCTAAATTGTTGTCAAGCTCGATGGAATACGTCGCTATCTAGGTTTGACTTTGTTATTACTTATTGGCTTGAAAAGCAACAAGGGCTATTTGATGCATTATCAAGAAGATCATTTCTTACGCCGAAGATTGGAGAAGCAGCGCTTGATCAACAATGTACGATATTGTTAAAGCCAGAGCAATTCAAGATTTGTGCTGCTATTGTGTCAATTGATTCCAACTTCCTCAACCAGGTACGTGCTACAACCATTGAAGATTCAATAGCCCTTGATATCAAGTAGTGTATCAATGATGACAAGTTCAAGGTCGAAGGAGATCTTTTATATTTTGAAGAGTGGCTATATATCTCAAAAAGACTAGCACGACTCTGAGTCCTTAAATCTCGTCATGATTTTCCAACTACGGGACATTTTGGATTCAACAAGACCTTGGAACTCATTTCCTAAGATTTCTGGTAGTCCCAAATGTAGAAGGATGTGAAAGATTTTGTCCTCTCTTATGACATTTATTCAAGATCCAAGAACCCTCGGCATCGCCCTTATGGACTTCTATAGCTATTACCTATTCCGCGTCGTCCATAGTCTTTAGTTTCCATGGATTTTATTATGGACCTACCGCCATCAAATTCATTTGACAGCATCTTTATTGTAGTGGATTGGCTTACAAAGATGGCACATTTTATCCCTTGTAAGAAGATATTATCAAGCAAAGATACAACAAGGCTCTTCTTTGATAATGTGTATCGATATCATGGTCCACCAAATGATATCGTGTCAGATCGAGGAATCCAATTTGTATCAAAGTTTTGGAGATTTTTCTTTAAGATATTGAAGGTAGACATCAAGTTTTTTTGTGCATTCCATCCTCAAACTGACGGCCAAACGGAATGGGTGAATCAAGTTTTCAAATAATATTTACGATGCAGCATCAACTATCAGTAAGATGATTGGACTGCATATCTATCGCTAGTTGAGTTTGCATATAATAACACCCTTCATGGGTCAACTCAAGAAACACCATTCTTTTCTAACTATGGATACCATCCGAAGCTTGATTTATTGAATCCATCAGCGAATAATAATCTAACAATTGAAGGATTGATGAAGCAGCTATCGGAGCTTCAAACCACATTGAAGCTTCAATTGCAAATTGTCCAAGATTCTTACAAAGCATCCGAGGATAAATTTTGGAATCAAGCACTTAATTTTAAAATTGGAGATAAAATATGGCTGCTTCGATGGAATATCAAGACTAAGTGGCCATGTGATAAGTTAGACTACCGGAGATTGGAACCATTTGTTATCCAGAAGTAGATCAATCGTAAGGCATACCACCTAGAGTTACCAGCTATTATGAAGGTATACCCTGTCTTTCATGTTTCTCTGTTAGAGTCTTATTGAGCATCGTCTTTTCCTGCAAGAGTGCAATGTCCGCCACCTAGTATCGAAATTGAAAACCACGAAGAATATGAAGTGGAAAAGATACTAGATTCACGGCGAAGATGGAATAAATTAGAGTACTTGATACATTGGAGCGGCTATGATTTTAAAAAACGATCATGGAAACCAACCAAAAATCTCGCCAATGCGCCGCGAAAGGTGTAAGAATTCTATTGACAATATCCTAATAAACCAAAAATTGGCCATTGATGAAACTTGAAGATGAAGCCTTTTCTGGAGATATGAATAGAAAAAGGATCTAGGTCTTATCAAAACATAACTTATTGTATTTTGTAGTATCAAGATATCTAATCTCAAGGTGTATTTGGATATGGTTAGTAGGAATGAAAATATTGCACTAGTGATGCCATCGCAATCGAGTAGCTTGCGACATCGATCTCAAGATGAAGAATTAGAAGAATCAAGAAGACATCAAAGAATATCAAGTAGTAGGTCACTTGTGATTGTCTTTGAAGCTGAATCGGCTCATGAAGGTAGTGGCAAAACGATATTTTCAAGCCGCTTCTACAATGAAGACACAGAAATTCAGGCATGGTCTCAAGTAGAAGGTCTTGGTCATTACCGATGGCTACAAGGATCCATGAATCATCTGCCTTGTGAACGACAACTGGAATATATTATAGAGACTATGTACCAAATCTTTGATTTTTTATATTTTTGAGTATACATCTCAAATGGCTTCTTGGAGATCTCGAAGCTAGAGGAGGAGATGATGTCAAGGACATACTTATCAAAACCTTCTAGAATATTTTAGAAGATTTTTAGAACTCTCTAGAACCTTCCAGAGCCTTCCAGTATCTTTCTAGTTGGTGGAAGTTGCTTGAGAAGCTCCCTAGTTGGTGGAAGTTGCTTGAGAAGCTCCCTAGTTGGTGGAAGTTGCTTGAGAAGCTTCTTAGTTGGTGGAAGTTGCTTGAAAAGCTCCCTAGTTGGTGGAAGTTGCTTGAGAAGCTCCCTAGTTGGTGGAACCTGCTTGAAAAGCTTCCTAGTTGGTGAAAGTTGCTTGTGAAGCTCTCTAGTTTGTGGAAGCTGATTGAAAAGCTTCTTAGGTAGGAATATATATTAGAGTCGAGGATGAAGAGTTCTTCAGTCTTGACAACGTATCTCTTCAAGTTCTAACTCACCTCTCTAGTGTTGTTTTTTTACTCATCTGATTAATCTAGTTCTTGCCAATTCTTCTTGAACTTTTTATTTAGACTTTCAATCTATATTCTGCGTCCATGACATAATATCAATATCTTTTCAATATATACATTCAGAAGTAGAAGACTTGCAAATCAATATGGTACATTTTAAATCTCTTATTGAACAAGAAAAGACTCGTCATTGTAAAGAAAGATTGTGTTTATATTATGGAGAACCTAAATACACTGCTCAGCATTGTCCAAAGAAATGATACAATCACAAAATGATGAGTACAGTTGTCAAAGAAGACAATATGTCAAAAAACAAGTTTGTCCAACTACAATAAGGGCCGTTGTTGTATTGTGGTTCAGCTACTATGTGAAAAAATTGTACATGTAAATTTAATGTATAATTTATTATATAGCTAAATGAGAGCCATATCAATAGACTTTTATTGGTTATAAGATGTGATTAGGTTGCTAATTTAGAAGAGATCTATTAAAAAGATCATTATTAAGATTTATACAACCTTATTTCTTTTTTTGATAGTAATTTTGAAGTTGATTTTGTATTGATAATAACTTCTATATATCTTAAGTCACCTTTATTAGATATTGGTGATCCTTAAAATCTTAGTTTACTTCTTTTATTTGGTGTTTAAAGCACAAAGTATATAAATCTTATAAGAAAAAGGGTTAGAAAAGGGTTTTTAAAGTAAAAAGGATAGTTTGGCCATCTATGTAGATAAATAGAGGTGGATGATAGAAATCTCTATTCTAATTGGCCAAAAATCATGCCCAATAGACTTCAAGGAGACTGCCCAAGGATTTATTAGGAATTAGGGTTTTTTTTTCAAAGGTAGTTAAATATCAAAGGCTAAGGTCATAAGGTTTAGGTTTTTGGATGTGATTTAGGTACAAATTTTGTGTGATTTGCACTTTTTATGAAGAAGTTATAGGCGCTTAAAATTAAAGTATTGATTTTGGATCTACTATCACTCTCTTGGATATAACTTGTGCATACAGAAAGCAATTGAGGATTGATAATATGGATCAAAGAAAGCACTTTCTTGGCTACACTTTACATATATGGTTCAATGAATTCCAAGCAAAGATGAAGGAGTTATTAGAAGTTGAAGTTAGTGCTTACAAACTTAAGAGCAGTAAATGACCCACTTATATAGTGGTTGTGTTTTGAGCCATATCTTGAGCAATTTGATAAATTTATGGCTCAAAATTTTTAAGAGCATGTATAGTCATATCACAAAATTATGTGCAAAAATATTGTGGCATTAGAATTTTGGATTTGTGAGATATAAGGAAAATAGTGCTCGGGTGTCTCTAAGCTAGGGTTTTAAGCATGTGTTAGGGATTTTGTGATATCGGATGATCATAAATGAATTTATAGTTGATTCTTTCTTGTGATAAAATTCAAGAAAATTGTCTACACTCTAAAGGAAATTTTATAGAAACTAAATAGTTGGATCAAGAGTTATTGAAGTCTAAAGTTGAGCAAGAAATAAGTCCTTGCAGGTGAACAAAGTTTTGAAGGGTTTTTGTAGAAATTTGAACCCTTTTTATACAAACCTACTTGAATACAAGAAGGTTTATCTTTACAACTTCTCTTTTGTAATATTTTTGTATTATTTGTCTTTTTTTATTAAGGATAAATTACTTGTTGGAGTTTTGCCAATAATTTTTAAGTGAATTCTCCACACCCAAGTATCCAGTGTATTCGTAGATAAAAAATCACACCATATGACTCTGTGCAATTGGAATCTTATATAATTCCTAATAAAGGTTCTATTCTCTCCTAAGAACCTTATCTTTGTTTTATAATAGATGTTTGTTTAGGACCTAAAAATCATAAAGCCACTGTCTTACTAGATTCATGAGTCTTAGCATATTTTTTAGATAAAAAATTTATTAAAAGTCGTAAAATACTTTTATTATAGAAAATTAAACCTGTATATGTAGAAATCATAGATGGTCACCCGTTATCCTCTGGAAAGTTATTCATGAAATCCTTCCTATAAATATAATAATAGATGGTCATAATAATTGTATAATCTTTAATATAATTAAATCTCTTTTTAATCGAGTTATTTTAGGTTTATCATAGCTAAAAAAGTATAATCCTCAAATACATTGGATTTTTTGCAGACTTGATTTTTTTCAAAGCATTAATAAGAGTCCCGTAAATCAAGTAATAAACCATAAGCCTAGTATAGTAAAATCCATATTTATAGGCATAAAAACTTTTATGAATGAAGCAAAAGAAGGATCATCTTTTGTTATTTATGCTACACCTATTTCTAATAGTGGAAGGACTTTAAGTGGCATTCCAAGCCAATATCAAGATTACCGAGATGTTTTTGAAAAAAAGAATATAGACATTCTTCTGAAGCATTGTCTTTATGATTGTTCAATAAAGAAGGTAATGAATAAAAGACATATTTTGAACAAGGTATGGATATTTTGAATATAATGTCATATCTTTTAGATTTAGAAATACACCAGTTGCTTTTTGATATCTTATAAATGATGTATTTTGTGAGCTTCTTAATGATTTTGTTGTCTATTATTAAGACAACATTTTGATCTACTTCAAGAATACAAAAAAATATGAACTTCATATTTGTCGAGTATTATAAAAACTTAAAGATGCAAGGTTATATGCCAAGATAAAAAAATGTATATTTTATTGTCATGGATATAAGATTTATTCCAATAATTATCTAATTAATATAGATCAATAAAAATAGATAAAATAAATTGATTTAATAATATCTGATGGAGAAGCTTCTTAAAAGCTTCATAGACATGAAATCACCTTTATACATGTCTATAGGTGATTGGTGGGTTAGAAACTTGGTCAACAAGCTAGCCATGTGTCACACATGTTGGTAGCTTGCGGAATAAGCCAAATACATAGCGCACATGTGAAAAACTTGTCGTGCAAGTTTGACACGTGTCTTGCAAATTAGACATGTATATGAGGTCTTATAAAATACTGCCACGTAGCTCTTAGTTATATAGTATTTATAGAGGCAAGAGTGAAGGCTTCTTCACTCTTGTCAATTCCTTTTCTGATTCTAGTCTAGTTTCAAGAGTCTTCATGTTTCTTGTCTTGTCGCAATAGCCATTCTAATTTCTTTTAATATATATACTTCCTTATTTTTATTTTGTTATTCTTCTTAATAGAAGTTTCATATGTTTATTTTCTTTCATCAAGTTCTTGTCCTTGACAGATTCATAAGAGTATACATACAATATCAAAGTTTTGTCTTTTCTTGATTAAGAGTGGATTACCCCTTTCTCTTGATAAGACATAAGTATATTAGAAGTTGTGGAGTATCCACTACTAAACTGATATTGTTTCTAGAATTTTTTCTTTTAAGTGTGTTATTCTGTATTTTTTGAAGTGAGAGTAAACACCTTCCTTTCTATTGTATTATCATGGTAGAGCTTGCGAAAATGAAAAGTGCAATGGCACAAATGCAAGAACAAATGAGAGAGCTAATACTTACAATGCATTAATTCAATTTACCACCACAAGGAGCAATAAGATTAGCAAGAAGTGAAGATATAGAGATGATTGGAGCTATGTGAATATCTATACCAAACCATACTACCTCACCTATGATGGAGCACCATTCAAACATTAGACAACCAAAAATTAGTTTGTCTAAGAAGTTTGATGGCACAAGATTTAAATTTCAAGGATTTATCAATCAGGTACAATTGGTGATTGAACTTCAACTTCAAAGTATTCCTATGCAAGGATCTCAAGTTAGATTTATTGGAATGTTATTTTCAAGATTTGCTTTATCGTGGTTTTTATCTTTTCTTGAACGATGTGATCCAATATTGCATAATTTGAAGGCATTTTTAGCGGAATTTTGATCTATGTATAGAGAACATGATACAATCCATGTTGCAATTAATAAGATTTGCATCTTACAATAAGACAATTGATCAATGTCATTATATGCTTTACAATTTCGACAACTAGCGACTAATATCCAGCAGGATGATGTTGCACTTTTCAGCCAATTTCTCTACAAATTACAATATGAGGTAAAAAAATTAATGCTCAATTTATCCGATCCTGAAATATTGAATCAAGTAATTGATTTTTCTATGAAATATAACAATCAACTTTTTGAATTTCAATCCGAGAGTCATACAAGGGAGTCTCAATATTATTGTTCAATGGTAATATCAACATCCTCACAAAATATAAATTTAAAAGTAAAAGACATGCAAATTGATGTGGTACGTTTTAAACCTCTTATTAAACAAGAAAAGATTCAGCGTCATCAAAGAGGATTATATTTATATTGTGGAGAACCTAAGCACATTGCTCAACATTGTCCGAAGAAATGACATAACTACAAAATGAAGAGTATGGCTGTCAAAAAAGACAACATGTTGAAAAATAAATTTATCCAGCTACAATAGAGATCGTGCAGCTAGAACCTTGTATAATTCCTAGTGAAGGTCCTATTCTCTCCTAGGAACCCTCTCCTTGTTTTATAATAGATATATATTTATGACCAAAAAACTACAGAGTCTCTATCTTATTAGATTCAAGAGCCTCAATATGCTTTTTAGATGAACAATTTGTTAAGAATCGTAAAATATCTTTAATACAAAAAATTAAATCCGTACATATAGAAGTCATAGATGGTCATCTATTGTCTTCTGGAGATGTCACTCATGAAACCCGTCTTATAAAAATAACAATAGATGGTCATAATAGCTACATAATCTTTAACATAATTAAATCTCTGTCTAATCCAGTTATTTTAGATTTATCATGGCTAGAAAAATATAATCCTCAAATAGATTGGAATTCTCATAGACTTAACTTTTCTCAAAATATTATTAAACATCCTACCAATCAAGTGAAAAGCTATAAGTTTAGTATAATAAAATCCGTACTTATGGGTGCAAAAGCTTTTATATACGCTGTCATATTTCATTTACGTGTAGTATGTAAAAATATTATATATCTTGTATCTATTGTTATTACATTTGTGAGTACTAGAGGTTATTTTAGAAGATATTATAAGAAGAGGATTTATTATAGCCACTTAGTTAGTGAATTAAGATGGCTATTTGATTTGTTCCTACCTTACTTATATCCTAGAATAGACTCTTTTGTAATTAAAAGAAAGATAAAGGTTGATTTACCTTTCTTATTGACTTTTGAGGTAGAATGGATCTTATGATGGATAAGAAAGAAGAGCATGGGGTGAATAGGGCCTGTCCAATAGGATTTGGCTGTCCTTGTGGGCGTGTCATAGTCTAATATGGAAAGAAAGAGACATTTTCTCCTCTTGCTAGACCTAGGGTTGGGTAGTTTTTTGAGTAGCAAATTTTAAAGAGAGATAGCTCCGAGGAGATAGAGGCATTTGTAATGAAAATTAGTAGGTGTATTTTTTAAATTGTGAGGATTTTAGAATCTACTTACTTTCTTATTTTGGAATTGTGAGCAAAAGGTTATACTTGTTTTAGTAGAGTGAGGTCTGCTGCTATCGAATAGTGACGGCAGAAACTTTGATCTGCCACTGCAAGTTTGATTTTAAGTCTTTCTTAGTGAAACTTATTAAAAGTTGGAAAAATATGCTAGCTTTCTATCAAGAAATCTCTTATAGCATTTGGAGTTGGAAAGAAAAAGTTGTGAGCTTGAGAGTGGGAAAGAATTTGCTGCCATCTGACAAAGAGGGGCAAAAACTTTGTTCAACTACTCAAGTCAGAAAATATCTTCAATCTTTTTGAGATTTTAGATTCTTATAGTAGCTTATATAAGCTTACTATGAAAACAAAAATCAATACGTTTGGAGCTTTTATGAAAGTTTTATGAGCCGTGAAGAGTCAAGAGGGAAAATTATTGCTAGGGTTTGAAGAATAGAATCAACTAGCTATAAAATTTGGAGTTTGAAAGGCATGCATGCAAAATTTTAGAACAAATTAGATGATGGAGTGAGCTTTCTAAAAAGCTATTGCATGCCTAATTTGGAGAAGGGAAATAATCACAACAAAGGCTGAAGTGAAGAGGAGCTTTGTTGCCTTTGCATTTGCTGGAAAATTTTAGTGCCTATTTCTTTTAGCCATAACTTTTAAATGGTAAGACATCTATTTGTGAAATATTGATATGTTTTAAAATGGATTATTAGCTTTCTATAGGCTATAAGCACATTTAATTTGAACTTTGGATGGATTTCAAGCCAATATCTGGATTATCAAGAGGTTTTTGAGAAAAAGAATGCAGATATTCTTCCGGAGCATTGTTCATATGATTGTTCAATCGACCTCAAGAAAGGAACTCAGCCACCATTTGGACCGATCTACACTTTATCACAAGATGAGTTGGCTGAACTCAAGGCGTATATTGATAAGAATTTGGCCAATAGAAGCTCCAATTCTATTTGTGAAGAAAAATGATGGATCATTGCAGATATGTGTTGACTATCGAGGACTTAATAAGATCACAATCAAGAACAAATATCCATTACTTTTGATATCAATACTACTTGACCAGTTAAATCAAGCTAAGATCTATATAAAAATAGATCTAAGAGGAGCATATAATTTAATACGCATCAAAAAAAGAGATGAATGGAAAATTGTATTTCGAACCAAGTACAAATATTTTGAATATAATGTCATGCCTTTTGGACTTACGAATGCACCAGCTGCTTTTCAACATCTCATGAATGATGTTTTTTGTGAGTTCCTAGACAATTTTGTAGTCTGCTACCAAGACAATATTTTGATCTATTCTAAGAACATAGAAGAATATGAAATACATATTTGTCAAGTATTACAAAGTATTAGAGATGCGGGATTATACGCCAAGATAAAAAAGTGTGTATTTCACACTACTCAAGTTGATTTCTTAGGATACATCATTTCAAATGATGGTCTCATGATGGATTCTAAGAAAGTCCAAACAATCATGAATTGGAAGATTCTAAAGACAGTAAGAAATGTCCAATGCTTTTTGGAATTTGCCAATTATTATTGGATCTTCATCAAAGACTTCTTTCAAGTTGCAGCTCCACTTACATGTTTGACCTGTAAAGACAAACTCCAATGGAATCAAGAAGCGGAAGTAGTATTTGAAGCTCTAAAGACATCGTTTATTTTTGCACCAATCTTGTATAGTGTTGACTTTTCCAAGATATTTTTTATAGAAATAGATGCATCAGACTTTGCCTTGGATGTGATTTTGTCACAAATACAAACAAATGACAAACTTCATCTAGTAGCTTTTCATTTAAGAAAATTCTCAATAGCCGAGATCAATTATGAGATCTACAACAAAGAACTTCTTGCAATCATGGATTCCCTTCAAGAATGGCGTCATTATCTAGAAGGCGCTTCCAATCTAATCACCGTATATATGGATCATAAGAACCTCAAGTATTTCATGCCAATATGCATATTGAATTGTCGTCAAGCTTGTTGGAGTATGTCTTTGTCAAGATTCGAGTTTATTATCACTTATCGGCCAAAAAAATAACAAGATTTGTCCGATGCCCTTTCTAGACATTCTTATTTTGCACCAAAAGAAGGAAATATAGCTTTTGAGCAACAAAGAATGGCCCTCTTGAAACCGGAGCAATTTCATCTTTGAGCAATGAAATCAACATTGATTGTTGATTCAACTTTTTTCAAGCAAATTCAATCAAGTATGTCCTCAGATCCTCTTATTCATGATATCAAGAATAATTCTTCTAAGATTCATGATTCTTCTAAATTTGAGTTCAAAAATAATCTACTATATTTTAAAGGATGCCTATATGTTCCAGAAGGAGAAGCTCATTTACGTATTCTTCAAGTAAGTCATGATTTTCCAACGGCAAGATATTTTGGATACAACAAGACTTTGGAACTTATATCAAGAGATTTTTGGTGGCCTCAAATGTAGAAGGTAGTCAAAGACTTTGTAAAATCATGTAATATTTGCTCAAGATCAAAGACTCCTCGTCATTGACCTTTTGGACTTCTTCAGCCATTATCTATTGCAGAACAACCATGGTCTTCTGTTTCTATGGATTTCATCACAGATCTTCCAAGCTCAAGATCTTATGACTCTATATTTGTGATAATAGATTGATTCACCCAGATGGTATATTTTGTGCCATGCATAAAATCTATTACAAGTGAAGAAACAGCTAAGCTTTTCATTGATAATATCTATTGCTATCATGGTTTATCTAAGGATATTATATTAAATAAGGGAACTCAATTTGTGTCAAGATTTTGGAGAACCCTTTTCAAAATCTTAAAAATGGATATAAAGTTATCTTCAGCTTTTCATCCTCAAACCGACGGACAAACAAAGCGCGTAAACCAAGTCTTAGAGCAGTACTTAAGGTGTACCATCAACTATCAACAAGATGATTGGACAGCTCTTCTGCCATTGGCAAAATTTGCTTATAATAATACGATACATTCTTCTACGCAATAAACACCTTTCTTTGCCAATTATGATTATCATCCATGACTTGATGCTTTTGACTTTTTAAAAGTTGATAATCCAACGACACAAGATTTGGCAAATCGTTTGTCAGAGCTACATGCAATAATAAAGATGCAATTAAAAGAAGCTCAAGAACGACAAAAAATAAATGCAAATGTGTATCACAAGGAACAAATACAATTCAATGTGGAGGACAAGATATGATTACTTCGTCGCAATATCAAGACTACTTGTCCTTCTGATAAGTTGGACTATCGTAGATTTGAACTTTTTTCTATTTCTGAACAAATCAATCCAGTTGCATATCGATTATACTTATCAAAGTCTATGAAGATCCATCCTATATTCTACATGTCACTATTCAAGCTATACAAGACAATGGATATACAAGAAAGAAGATAAATGTTAGCACTTCCTATAGAAGAGGACAACAATGAAGAATTTGAGGTTGAAGAGATTTTAGATTCAAGGTGGCACCGAAATCGACTAGAATATGTTGTGCATTAGTACGGATACGATATTAGTGAATGCACATTAGAGCCATCCAAGAATCTAGCAAATACATCAATAAAAGTCAATGCATTTTATCGACAACATTTGTCAAAACTAAGATAAAAAAAATCAAAAAAAATCTTTGTTATAAAATAAAGCAGGTTCTATAGAAGTTTCATCCTATCTTATATGATTGTTTTTTATTTTCTTAGATTTATTTGTGCCAAAGAAATGGAAGATCAACAACCAGCGAATTCAGCTCAAGAGCCATCATTTGTTGATTTACCAGACAAGACATTATGACTATCTCAACCTTCAAGACAACGGAATAGAGATGAAGACCCTCAAGAACGACATGTTCTTCCTCGGATTGATGGCAAAATATAACATATTTGGTATCACGACCTTGGAAGAGACTCTCGATGTTTGATACTTTTAGAGGTAAGAACTACTCTTGATGGTGTCTCTAATGTTTTCTTTGAAGGGAGTTATGAAGGCCTCAACAATGATCAAATAACAGGGTGGTCTCCTCACCCTGGTATAGGACATCCATGGCTGAAAGGACCTATCAACTACCTTCAAAGGCAACAAAGATCAGAGTATGTAACAAGCTAAATTCAACGTATCCTAGACTTCCTCAACATGTAATTAGTACTCCTCTTAGAACTCGTCCTTAAAAGGAGGGATAATGTCATGGACATAAGATTTATTCCAATAATTATCTAATTAATATAGACCAAAAAAGTAGATAAAATAAATTGATTTGATAATATCTGATAGAGAAGCTTCCTAAAAGCTTCATAGACATGGAATCATCTTTATATATGTCTATAGGTGATTGATAGGTTAGAAACTTGGTCAACAAGCTAGCCATATGGCGCACATGTTGATAGCTTGTGGAACAAGCTAACCATGTGTCACACATGTTTAGCTTGCGGAACAAGCCAAATACGTGGCACACATGTGAGAAACTTGTCGTGCAAGTTTGACATGTCTTGCAAATTAGACACATGTAGAAGGTTCTATAGAATACCGCCACGAAATTCTTAATTATATAATATTTATAGAGGCAAAAGTGAAGCCTTCTTCACTCTTGTCAACTCCTTTCCTGATTCTAGTCTAGTTTCAAGAGTCTTCATGTTTCTTGTCTTGTCACAATAGCCATTCTAATTTCTTTTAATATACATATTTCCTTATTTTTATTTTGTTATTATTCTTAATAGAAGTTTTATATATTTATTTGCTTTCATCGAGTTCTTGTCCTTGACATTTATACTACTGAAGTTGACTTTTTAGGATATATTATTTCAAATGATGGTCTCAAAATAGATTTGAAGAAAATCCAGACAATCATGGATTAGAAGATTCCAAAAACAATATAAGATGTGTAATGCTTTTTGAGATTTATCAATTTCTATTGAATCTTTATCAACAACTTTTTGCAAGTTGCAGCTCCACTTATACACTTAACTTGTAAGAACAATCTTGAGTAGAGTAAAGAAGCTGAAGCATCATTTGAGCTTTGAAGACAACTTTTACTTGTGCACCAATCTTGTATTGCGTTGACTTTTTTAAGACATTTTTTTATAAAAATAGATACATCAGACTTTGCTTTGAGGGCGGTATTGTCACAAATGGGAGTAGATGATAAACTCCATCTAGTAGTTTTTTATTCTAAAAAATTTTTAGCAATAGAAATCAACTACAAAATCCATGATAAAGAACTTCTTGCAATTGTGGATTCTTTTCAAGAATAGCATCACTATCTAGAAGGCACTTCTAATCCAATCATCATACATACGGATTATAAGAACTTCAAGTATTCCATGTCAACATGTGTGTTGAATCATTGTTAGGCTTATTAGAGCATGTTTTTGTCAAAATTTGAGTTTATTATCACTTATCAGCCAAAAAAATAATAAGGTCTATCTGATGCCTTTTCTAGATGTTCTTATCTTGTACCAAAAGAAAGAAATTTGGCTTTTGATCAACAAAAAATGATCTTCTTAAAGTTGAAGCAATTTCATCTTTGAATAATGAAATCAACATCGACTATTGATTCAATTTTTGTCAAGTAAATCTAATAAAGTATGTCTTTAGATCCTCTTATCCATAAGATTAAAAATAATTCGTCTAAGTCTCATGATACTTTGAAGTTTGAATTCAAGAATGATCTACTCTATTTTGAAAGTTGCCTATATATTCCAAAAGGTATAGTATAACTACGTGCTTTGGAAGCTCGTCACAACCTCCCTATGGCAAGATATTTTGAACATAATAAGACTTTGGAGCTAATATCAAGAGATTTTTGATGGCTTCAAATGTAAAAGATTATTAAAGAATTTGTATACTTGTGAGACATTTGTTCAAGATCAAAAACTCCCCGTTACCGACCTTACGGACTTCTCCAACCATTATTTATATTAGAACAATCTTGGTCTTATGTTTCTATAGATTTTATCACGGATCTTCCAAAATCAAGTTCATATGATTCTATATTTGTGATTGTAGATTATTTTATCAAGATGGCATATTTTATTAAGATTATTTTATCAAGGTGGCACATTTTGTACCATGTATAAAATTTATTAGAGGTGAAAAAATATCTAAATTCTTCCTTGATAATATCTATCACTATCATGGATTACCAAAGGATATTATATCAAATAGAGGAATACAATTTATATCAAGATTTGGAGGATCCTTTTCAAAATATTGAAGATGGATATAAAACTATCTTTAACTTTTCATCCTCAAATTGATGGACAAACAAAATGAGTAAATTAAATTTTAGAGCAATATTTAAGATGTACCATCAATCATCATCAAGATGACTGGATAATTCTTTTGCCACTGGTAGAGTTTGCTTATAATAATTCGATACATTTGTCTATTCAATAAACTCAATTTTTTGCAAATTATGGTTATCATCTATGATACTTTTGACTTTTTAAAAGCTGATAATCCTGTGGCTAAAGATTTCGCAAATTAGTTGTCAGAGCTATATGCAACAATGAAGGCACAATTAAAGAAAGCTTAAGAATGATAAGAAATCAATGTAAATGTCTATTGCAAGGAACAACCTTGATTCTACGTATGCGATAAGATGTGGTTACTTTGTTATAATATTAATACTATTTGCCCTTGCAACAAGTTAAATTATCATCGGCTTTGACCTTTTTTGATTTATAGGCAAATCAATCCAGTTGCTTATCGATTATGCCTACCAAAATCTATGAAGATATATCATATATTCTATGTGTCACTATTTGAGCCATACAAGACAGTGGATATACAAAAAAAAAAACAAATGCCATCGTTGTCGTAGTAGAGAGAATTTGCCTCAAGAAAGCATTGGGCTTCTAGCTGCCACTAATTACTCAACCAAGATCCAAGTATAATAAAACCCCCAAATTTATATAAAGTCTCTTTCATAGGACTATTACACCCAATACACAAGTTTTATTTCATAAAACCACTCAAAACATAAGAAATACTCTACAACCCTCATTCCTCCATAGGGAGGGAATTTTTCACAAACTTCAATAACCCATAACTTTTGATCCAACTGTCCAAATTTATTCCAAATGTACATGAAGTATTGTTGTATTCTTCACAACTACTATCACAAATTTCAATTGTTGATTCATTACCGATCTTCAGATATTGCCAAAATCTTAGCAGTAGCTTCAAACCCTTGTTTACAAAAACTTGTGTACTAAATTCTTCATATCTCACAATCTAAAAGTCCAAATGCTATAAAACTTTGATGTATAGATTTTTAGCATAATAATACACCTTTTTAAAAAGTTTGAAACAAAAATTCGTCCAAAAACTTAAGATATGACAAACCCCAGCACTACCAACAAAACGGCCTATTTACTGCCTTGGAATTCAATCTGCTATCTTTGACTTCCAATATCTCTTTCTTTAGAGCTCCAAATGTAATAATTCTTCTACATTAGGTATAGAGCTTAAAATCACCTCTCTAGCCGCACCTCCCGATCTCCAAAATCTCTCATACAACTCCTTCAATCTTCAAAAGAGTGACAGTAGGTACAATTTGTACACTCTAACTTCAAGCGCCTACTCCTCCCTCATTAAAACCCCAAATCCTTCGATTTTTATACCAAAATTGTAGTCCAAAATACAATCTTTCTAATCCTAGTCTCTGATTTTCAAATAGCCTCCTTGAAGTTGCCGAAATCCTTGTTAAGGTCGTGGGCAGCTTATTGGGCATGATATTTGACCAATAGGGATGAAGTTCTCCATTACTTGCCTTCATCCGACCATGCCTTGATTTCATCCTTCCCAATTAGCTTCCTACTAGCTTAAATTTTCATCATTAAGCTCCTACTTTCTGTTAAGGCTTCATACTAAACATTTAGGTTCTATATAATTTAAATCCCATAACCAAATTAAGTAAAAATCTAAAATAAAATTTCTTATACTAACTTCTTTTAATTTATTTTATTAACCATTTTAACACATATCTAAATCTATAAACATATTATACATTTTGAGTGGATTTTACATATTATAAATAATTATAATACGACACTATCTTATAGAAATAAATAATAATGAAGAATTTGTGGTAAAAGAGATTTTAGATTCAAGGCGGCACCAAAATCGAGTGGAATATCTTATACATTAGCATAGATACGATATTAATAAATGTATATGGAAGCCATCCAAGAATCTAGCAAATGCATCAACCAAAGTCAATGTGTTTTATCAATAACATCCATTAAAAATAAAGATAAAGAATCAAAAAAATCTTTGCTATAAAACAAAACAGATTCTATAGAGGTTTCACTATATCTTATATCATTGTTTGTTATTTTCTTAAATTTTTTTGTACTAAAGAGATGGAGAATCAACATCCTTTGAAAGGAACAAAGATCAGAGTATGTGGCAAGTACAATTCGACATATCCTAGACTTCCTCAACATATAATCATCACTCTTCATGGAACTCATTCTTAAAAAGAGGACTAATGTCACGGACATAAGATTTATTCCAATAATTATCTAGCTAATAGAGATTAATAGAAATAGATAAAATAAATCAATTTGATAATATCTTATATAGAAGCTTCCTAAAAGCTTCACAAATGTGGAATCATCTTTATACATGTTTATAGGTGATTGGTAGGTTAAAAACTTAACCAACAAGCTAGCCATGTCTCATACATATTGGTAGCTTGTAGAATAAGTTAGCCATGTATCACACATGTTGGTAGCTTGTGGAACAAGCCAAGTATGTGGCATACATGTAAATAACTTGTTTCATAAGTTTGACACTTGCAAATTAGACACATGTAAGAGATCATATAGAATGCCACCATGTAGCTCTTAGATAGGTAGTATATAGAAACAAGAGTGAAGCCTTCTTCACTCTTGTCAACTCCTTTCTTGCTTCTATTCTAATTCAAGAGTCTCATGTATTTTCTAGTCTTTAACAATAGCTATTCCAGTTTCTTCTCAAATATACATATTTCTTTATTTCTATCTTGTTATTTTCTTTTGACATAATTTTTACGAATTTACGCATATGTTTTAGTTCGTGTCCTTGACATCTAATAGATGAAGGATTTACAAAGCAGCTATTGCAACATCAAACAAGCTTAAATTTTTAATTACAAGCAGTTCAAGATGCTTACAAGGCATCTATAGATAAATTTAGGAATCAATCGTCTACTTTTCATATTGGAGATAAGGTATGATTTCTTTGATGGAACATTAAGACTAAGCGGCCATGTGATAAGTTGAACTATCAAAGCTTGGAACCATTTTCTATCCAAAAGTAAATCAATTCAATAGCATATTATTTGAAATTACCATCTGTTATAAAGGTACATTCAATTTTTTTATATCTATCTTTTAGAATCTTATAGAAAGTTGCATATTCTGGAAAGAATACAACAATCGCCGCCTAGTATTAAAATTGAAGACCATGAAGAATATGAGATTAAAAATATACTTGATTCATAATGCAGGTAGGATAAATTGGAACATCTTGTTCATTGGCAAGGCTATGATATTAATGAACATATATAAGAATCAACTAAAAATCTTGTCAATGCACCTCAAAAAGTACAAGAATTTCATCAAATCTATTTCCACAAATCCAAACATATTTGATGATAACTTCTTAGTGAAGATTAAATTTAAGGAATATTCATAAGAGAGAGAGTTAAACTAAAGCCTTTATCAATATGTAGTTGTTTGTTCTAAGATAGAATAGAGTGGTATAAGCAAGTTAGTCACCATGTCAAACCTTCAAGCATTGAGTGAACAAGGCTCAGAAGATTTGTTTGCTATGCAAGCTTCAAACGAACTAGTGTAGTTTTCACAACCTTCAATTGAGCAAAGTGATGACAATATATTTCAACGCCAAGTATAATCTCGGTTCAAGCCATTAGGAACAAGATCCAACCATGTAAGTCTCGATTCCAATGCTAAAGCTTTAATTATATTGCTTGAACTTGGAAAGATAAATCCTTTTAATTCTAAGATCTTGTTTGGAGGATGTTTTAAAGGCCGCAATGAAGATTAGATCCTTGGATGGGATATTTCAACAATAGAAGTACTAACTCAAGGCTATAGGTAATTTTTTTAAGGACTAGTAGAATCCATTGCTTAAAAATGGAGAACAAAATACATAGCTTCACTAGTGCAACATATTCTTGATTTATTACTTATGTAGTAAGTTTGAGCTCTTCTTGGAACTTGTCACTAAAGAATGGGATGATGTGAAGGACATACACTTTGGAGATTTATAGAACCTTATAGAACTTTTTAGAAGCTTTTTGAGTTAACAAAAGTTAGTTGAGAAGCTTCCTAATTGGTGAAAGTATCTTGAGAAGTTTCCTAGTTAATAGAAAGAGCTCAAGAAGTTTCCCAGCTATTGGAAGGAACTCAAGAAGCTTTCTAGTTGGTAGAAGCTGCTTGAGAAGCTTCTTAGTTTGATGGAAGCCACTCAAAAAGTATCCTAGACTAGAGTATATATAAGAATCAAGGCTCAAGAGTTCTTCAGTCTTGACAACACATCTCTTAGAGTTCTAGCTCACCTTTCTTGATGTTGTTCATGTACTCATCTAGTTAATTCAAGTTCTTGTTGGTTTCTTCTAGAAACCTTGTTTCAGTTTAAGTCTCTTGTTTTGTATTCTTATGTCCTTGATATCTATAACATCTAATTAACGATTTGACTATTGATCTTCTATCATATTCATAGATTATTAGAGAAGAATTCATGACTTATTTTGCCAAATTTGATAAAAAAATTACTTCAAAGCAATAGCAATAAAAAATCCAAGATTTTTTATTTATCTATAAAGATATTTGATTTAACTTCCATTTTTATAAAGAAACTATATTTATTTAGCTTCTATAGCATAAAGGTGTAGCAATTAATACTTAGAGGGAAAAAATTAGCCTTATATTGATATTCATTGTACTTTGTACTAACAACAAATATCTAAATTTATTTATCATTAGTTTTAAAATTATCATTAAGTGTATTATATTTGGAATTGGACCACTTTTCTTTTATATAAATTAACATCTAATTCTTAGAATTAGAATCCTTAAAAATTCTTTACTTGATAATAAGCTATTTTTATAAAAATTCTTCCTTCTAGATTCAAATATTTTGATAAGATTTAGTCCTTGATAAAAATAAAAAAAAAAAAAAAAAAAAAAAGACTTTGTTTATAGACTATTTGGATTCAAAGAAACAAGTCTGACTTTGAAAATAAAGTATGGAATGTATTCCATACTAAAAGCATAGTTTGAAAGGATCTTATCAAATATGGACAAAATTATTGGAAGTTTGTCAAAAAGAAGTTTAACAAAATACCTACAATATGAGTCTTCTCTACTTAAAAGATGGAATAACTCTTGGATAGCTAAATGTATACTTGGTTCTAAAAATAATACAATAATTAAATGGAATTCTAGAATATCTTAGTGTAGTGTGATCATATACAAAAGTGTAAATGAGCTTCTTTTAGTTGTTGCTCCTTGTTTTTAGTACTCTTAGTTTCATCCCCTAGTATAAGGAATTAAGTAGTTAGTTGTACTTTTTCTATTCTATTAATGCATTAGATATACTTTATTTTTTTATCAAAAATAAATATAAATATAAATATCCACATATATTATTATATAAAAAATATATATTTAAAAATAAATAAAAGTCTTATTATGTAAATTTTTCTTTAAAATAAGTTTTTATAATACTTAAGAATTTAAAGATATAGGTGATTAAAAGAAATTTTAAATATAAAATATTATTCTTATTTAATACTATATTATCATCTAATATTTTAAATTATAGTTTATTTTATATATATATATATATATATATATATATAAGTCATTAAATAAAACATTATAATTTTAAAATATTTTATAATAGTTTTTTAAGCTTTACGATTGAAACATTATATCATTAAAAAAATATTACAAAAGTCATTATAATTTTTAATCCATCCAATAAGTAAAAACTTTATGTATTATATCTACAATACCATTGTATATGAAAATTAAAGCATGTATAGAAAAGAAAATATTCACATTATATAAATAATCTCATAAATTAGTTTTAAAAAATTATTATTATTATTATTATTAAAATATATATAAAAAAAAGAATTAAAAAAATTAAATCAACTAACCTTGTACAGTTTTATTATTAATTTTATAAATCAATATCCTTTAATCTTATCTTTGCAACTTCAATGTCTCAAATTAGAAGATCTTTATTGAAATTTTGCCTTCATTCTAATTGTTTTAATCTTATTTTAATTTATTTATTTTTTCTTGTGTTTATTAATACCTTCATCTCTTATACTTGTATTCTTGAAAAATGTAGGAAAAAATTATGATTACTAAAGAAATATTAATAAAGGTCCAATCCATTGGAAAAAAAATAAAATAAAAATAAAAAAAATTACATGTAATTTTGTCAAAATCTTTTTTCAATCTGTTTCCATGTTTTAATATCTCCAAATATACCAACACATAAATCTTGTTTATAAAATCAGTGACACACATTCTAACTCCTAAAACAATCCTACAACAAAATATAATTATAACTAGTATTCCAAATAAAAATGGAAAGTCATGTAATTTTTTCTATAAATAGACAGATTTTTTTTTTTTTTTGATACAACATGGATTTATTAGACATAGTTGGTATTCCATAAGACACAGTTATAATTTCACTACTAATATTTGAACAACCAGCCAGTTTGGTTCTACTTTACAAACTTTAATACATCCTACCATCCTTTGGTAGTTTAGAGTCGTTCTCTGCTTGCAATTGTCATTCCCAACCCGCAATTGTGTACAACTGTTTGCAGAAACAGCAAACCACTCAAGCTTTGCATGCAATGTTCCAAGTGGACAGGATGAGCAGGAAAGATGGGGAGTTGGACCCATTCTGGCCATCAACTTCGAGCTCTGTAGATTCTCCCACAACCTTGACTTCACATCGATCGATGTCGATCTCAGATGTTGACTGTCTGGTGTGAAGGTCAGATCCACAGCAATCCTTCACACAGCACTGATTCTTACACAACTGAGTGTCGGTGGCCTCTTAGATTTGGATGCTTGTTTCCAGTTTCACTGAGTTTTCGGCAATTTGATTCTTTGGACAAAACTCCCCAAAAATTGGATACTTTTGTGATCTTGACTTTCCATCTCATATAATACTCGCAAATGTTTATTTACTTACGTGGCTGATGAATCGATTTTGAAGACTGTTGCAAAGGTTTTCAAAGATTTTAGTTTTGTTTATTGGGTCTCTACTATTTTTGCTTCCAATGGGAACTAAGCTACTCTTCATTTGTTACGTTTCTTGTGGGTGGGTGATTCTGAGATAAATTTAAGGTTTCAACTTCTGAAGTAGATTTTGGTACGAAGATCTCCTCGAGAGACATGCAATAAATCTATAATCAGATTTTGATTCTCAGCGTTGAAAGAGTATTATAAAGTTGAATATGGTATGGTAATAGTGACGTGGTGATTCGGATTTTATTGGAGATTGCACGTGTCGGTTGGATCAAGGTGGAGCTGCCACCTCACTCACGCGTTTGGGTCCGGTTTGATCTCCCCCTATTGGCAAACGAGGCGGTGAAATCAGGTGTTGAAGGTGTCTTTTGTGAAGGGTTGAAGAAGTCTCGTCGTCCGTGTGCTTACATAGTCTGGATTTCTCAGAGCAGCTGCGAAAGGTGGTTGAGAACATATAGTTTGCCGACTTCAACTCTGTGTGAGTTCATTTTGCCGCGGCATCCTTCACTTTTTTGTGACCTCGCTCGTTTATTGTTGCTGCTGCTCTCAATTGAATAGGTGATCATGGGAGGTCAGGAACTAAACCCTTACTTGGTCAGCTATCCAAACATGGACTGTCGGCCTCAGAGTCCCTTCGCATCAGTTGCTAGCTCTTCTCTTTATCCAAAGATTTCTGCCGAGGGACCTCAACCGTCTAGAAATCCAGCAGTAGATGTAGTTGGTGATTCTGCCAGTTCTCATCCTTACCCAAAGATCCATAGCCAGGAGCAACAACCGACTGGAAACCCTTACATTTTACCCATGTCCGATTGTTCTGCCAATGCTCAGAACAGTGGCTTCGAGGAGCTCCTGGTGACCATTCCGGGTGCCATTGTGCATCTTGTGGACGACCAGGAGAGTGTTTTCCTGGACCATGGCAACTTTACGGTTTCTCGAATTAAACAACATGATCAGGGGATTGTGGCGGTGGTGAGAGTGGGAGATGGTTTGCAATGGCCTTTGATGAGTGACGAGCAGGTGGTGAAGCTCGACTCCATTCACTACGTCTTCTCACTTCCTGTGGTAGACAAGGACACTGCTGAGGTATGCTCCACCATTTCGCTTCGCCCTTGGGATCCATATCAAATTCACGGCTCGCTTGTCTGTTGGAGTTGAGGTCATCATATTCGTTCTCCTATACTTGCTTAGAAAAGGTGAATGTAAAGCTTGCTATACTTGTGTGTAGGGTTTGTTACTCTTGTTTTACAGTCGGTAATCAGTTTGTTTCTCAACTTCTCAATTGAAACTTCCAGACCTGATTCATTCAAGCTTTACATTCACCTTTTCTAATTGTTTAGTGTTTAGGTATCATTATTTTTGTTTACCATACTAAGTTCTGACAGATGCTGATTGTGTTCTATCTTTTGTTTTATCCATGTCTAGGCTCAAAGTGGAGAGAACATGCATTACGGAGTCACGTTCTCAATACCAGGGCAAGAGGCTGCTTTAAGAACTCTTGACGAAGTGCTGGAGTGTTACAGCTTATTTTATCTTCCAACATTAGTCCACGGAGACCAGATTAAACAGGCTGCCGATGCAGGTCTTGCTCCCAATGCTGCTTCACAGTTGGACACAATGGGCGCTGCGGTTGTCCCAGAATCTGTGGTTGCTGGAGATCCCAAGCAGGTTCAACAATGTCCCTATCTTCTTTAGCTTTTCTTAAAGCTGCTGACCCATCTTGGTTTTCATCGTATATTTATTTATTCATTGCAACAGCGAAGCCTAAAATAATGGCACTGGTTTTAACATGGTCTTACCACACTGGGATTTGATGCCCTTGCTTGGAGAGGTTCGATTATACTGATCACCCTTTGCCCATTTATTTAGAGGAACCTTTGGTATCTGTGTTCCTAGCAGATTCGTTTGAGCTAATAATGTGTAATATCGTGATGCATCTTCAGATCACTGAGGCAAATCAAAAAGTATTTTGGACTGAGATGGCACCCAATGTGGATGATTATCGAAACAGAGTGGCGAAGGCGGTTGCGTCTGGAACAGGCCAGTTAATTCGGGGCATCTTTTGGGTTCGAGATTCAACTGTCGAAAGGCTGCAGAGTGGCGCTGTAAACAAAATAAAAAATTCCAAGCCTGCTGATAAACCAATCAATATAAGACCCTCGACACTACGTAATTTGCAGAGGTAGATCTCTGAATTTTTCTCTTTTGTATGTCACTGTTTAGTACCTCCGCGGTTTTTGTGGGTATATTTTCTGAATCATTTTTATCCATAGGTGCATCTCATGATGAACGGTCATAGTATTAATATCGAGCAATGCAGGTGTAGTCGATGGTTATAATTGCCAGTTGTGTGCACTGCTGTTCTTATCAGAGGATGAAAATCGAATGCTTGCTCATTATTATGTGTTTCTTGTAGAGTCAAGAGCTTGACGAAAGCAACGGACAATTTTGCCAAGTCGGTGCTATCAGGTATTATATCGGTTGCAGGAACGGTGCCGAATGCCATTGTTAAATCCAGAGTCGGAAGAGCTTTTTTCAGAACTGGTCCTGGGGAGGTGGCGTTGGCTTCTATGATTTCATTTTGTGAGTGTAGAATCCATCCTCTTCTCTCTTGAAACGAACTCAATTTCTTTACCAAGTGAATTATTAGTTTTCATATTTAGTAAAAATACACTTTATGGGTGGAATTGTTATACAATGATCAGAGTGAAATTATCTGATTGGTAAAGGTTATTAGATGAATGGAACAGCAATACCTCTTCTTATAACAGGTAATGTCAACTGGTGTTTGCAGGGAAAGTGTGTGATGCAGTGGAGCAAGCCTCTATGGAAGTATTGAAAAGTAGTTCAAACGCAGCATCAAAGGTCATGACACATAGGTGAGTGCTTTTTTTATCTCTAAGTCCAATCTTCTTACTTTGACAGACTAGAATATGTGCAACTGGGATCGCAATCAATTGCAATAAACTCCATGCACCATTTTGAACAGCATTTTTTACTTGTGGTATTAGATGGGCTGTGTCGGGTTGTAAAAGCCTCTTTTCAACTTTACTTGTTGAAATATGCAGGCGCGGACACTCTGCAGGAAAAGCTACAGAAGAAGTTCTGAACTCTGCAGGTCACTTGGCGGGAACTGCATGGTCTGCCGTCAAGATTCCCAAAGCATTGAACCCAACCGCGGTTTTGAAGCCTAACAGTGCCGCTGTGATTGGGATGCATCAACCAGGACCAACGCAACCTCGGTAGATTAATTCAGACGCATGGAGTGCATTTCTGTATCTTACTCTCATGTGTGTACTCTTCCTGTTCTGGATAGTACGTTTCAGGAGACATGAAGACACTGGAAGACTGGAAGGTGTGTTACAGACGTCTGTCTTCAAGTGCTGCTTTGCTTCGTATCCTATGTTCTCACCCCCGCAATTGCTAGTCAGAAGTCTCCAAATCAAACGTTTATATTCATGCGCGTTGATCATGGGTTCTCATATCTGCACCATTTAGAGAATATTCTCAGGTTTGGCCATTGCCAGCTTTCAGAAGCATGCTCTGAGAAAGGCCGTCTCAAAGAGAGTTTTTCCTACTCAGTTAGAAGGCTCATGATCTGATAGCTAGTTGCTGTACCTCGAACACTTGTAATTTAGTTCAATTCCAGTTCGGCGTCTGTTATCTTACCAAGTAAGATTTTGATTGCATGAATACACTAGAGATTGTATGTAGTGTTTCTGCAGCTATGGACCCACATACAATGTGATCTACGTCTCAATTTCAGCCAAAATCTTGTTTGCGAATATAGGCTTAAAATGGTGCTATTATATGTTTGTTTGATATAGTTTTTCCACAACTAACAGTATTAGTTTTTGTTATGCCAAAAAGTTAAATTTACAATGTATGAATCAAATTTAATACCTTAGATGTTGTATTTAATATGATTAATTCTGGAGGCATGTATTTGTAGTTGAACCCTTTAGTGTTCTGTTTTAATTTTCGTACTATATGAAAGTAGATTAAGTTATAAAAATTCACTTTCAAAAGTTGAAGAACTAGAGTTGCAACTGATATATATTTTTTATTTTAAAAAATGGTATAAAATAATGATTGTATATGTATATATATAAATAAATGGCAAGATCTTCGGACCTTTTAATAAACAAGTGAAATAAATTTAAAGTTAAAAAAATAAAAAGCTTCATGTTTTTTAAAAACTATATATAAATTCTTATTTATTGTTTTTACTGTTACTAAGTCAAAAAATGGTTGAGAAATCTATGTGGTCTATTTGAATGCTAGTGATTCCTTGCATTTACAAACATGTTTCATTTATAATTTTAGAATATTAAGTCTTGAAGATTGGACAAAATACCAAAATAGAAAAATGACGAAATATATGTGGTGACAATGCTCCCCTTATAGCTTGTTACACTGTAATAATTCTTCTTGCTTTCAAAATTTTTTTTTCCAGCATTTTTTTTTAAAATTTTTTTTTTTTTTTTCTTCTTTCCTCTAGATATTAAATATTTAGTATCCTCCACTAATTTTTAGCATTCTCAAAAATTCATTCACTAGACTATTTTCTCTTTAGACACCTCTTATTGTTGAATACTTCTATCTCTTTAATTCTTTTTCCATTGTGTACTTCACATTGTAATTTTTTGATATGTTAACTAAGGATTTCAAACTTCAGAAAAGGTGAAAACATTAAGAAAATAGCAAGGATACACAACCAAGTAAACTTTTCATCAAATACTATATTCTAATGGATTTGAAGGACAGTTCATCTTCTGAACAAGCTGTTGGAGTTGCGTGTTTGAGTGCAAACTTGGTGGATCTCATGAGTTGGACGTGGACATGAATTGGGTTACTGGTTTCCATTCACATCACTCAACTTTCCAAATTCTGGCTGAGACCTATCTTTACATCACCCAGCTGCTACAATAATGCTTTGTGCTTTTCATGGACATCACAATCTATGGTGGCTCTTCATAGCTCGGTTCGATGCAAAAGTCTAGGTTTGGAGACGTAACATGGTTTTGAAACCATCGGACATTCCTTCGGAGATTAATTTACAGTTGAGAGTGCAAAGCCAGGGTTAAAACGCTTAGCATATTTCAAAGCAGCAACAGGAGCTGTGGTCACTTTTAAGGGAAGAAACACACCTTAATTAAAAAAAACAGTAAGGAATCTAGTTTACAACCTGGAACTCGGGTATGTAAGCAAATAGTTTAAGTGGTTATAGGTTCAAAGCACACATTATATTGGTGGAAGTACCAAAACCAATAACACAAATTCCTGGCAAGTATAACTCGTATATCGATATATACTTATATCGATACACAAGAGCATACCATTGATTGATGTTGATTTCCGTTCTTCAAGTTCCACACTCCAGAAATGAACCCTAGTGTGCATCGGTTCAATAATTTCATTGTGGTAAGACAGCATGTGCATTCGCACATGGTCTTGATTTCCTCGCTGCAGAGAGGAAAGTGGAGATGTTTATACCAAAATCATGCTCAGAAATCCCTTTATTCTTTTCAGGAGACCAAGTAAAGTTTTACTGGTGGAATAAGAATCCTGGTATTGAGCTGTACTCCATGACGTGAGAAAGTTGTCCATGTCAAGGCGTGGTGGTCTTCTTGCCACGCTTGCTCGAATTTTTGTTCTGTACAGAAGCGCCGCTACGCTTGGTGGGCTGGTTCCTCGCCATAGTCTGCCGTGCTCCGGAGCCACTTAGAACTGCCTGCACATAGCGCTGCAACCTCCAAAGTGTTGCGGGGTCCTGCGTCACCCATAAAAGAGACCAGTGTGAATGGTTACAAGAAGAACGTTTGACACAAGTATTAGGGCAAATTGATGAAGGAGAATTCTAATTCTTGTTCTGAGCAGCAAAGATACACCACAGCGCGACGAACCTGGGCGTCAATATCAACTTCAACTTCGTCGGAATTTATATTGAACGATGGGTTTCTCTGGGCAATGATTTGTATGACGTGACTCAGATTGTCAGGAGGCAATTTCCCTAGGCTCTGTCCCAGATGCCTTTTCTCCTCGATTGACATCGCCCTGCTACTAGACAAAAAACAACAAGAAATCAGCACAGATGAAAATATTTATATCCTTAAGCGTTTCAGAAAGCCATAACTTTATCCTTGTCAACCAGGTTCATTACATCTAAGACAAGGGACGTTAAATACAAACTTCCCATTGTGCATGAATGTCGTTGGATTAAAAGATTTTTAACAAAATACCATAGTTCAGAAATCAGTGTTAATTCGTTGTCAAACTACCCTGGGGATTGATAGTATGGTCTGCTGTACTGAAACAATATTTTCTCGATGTTGGCCATGAGACACTTGATATAACTGTGCATGGGGATATAGAAGATCCCTCTGAGCCCAATGATTTAAGTGAATGATTGAAGAAATGATTTAAGATAGCAGTTTGTAAGCAACGTGACATGGATGACATAAACCCACGAAAAGTGACTATCAGAGTACTGACCTGCACGTAGGAGTTGCTTGTCGCTTTAGCACTTCTAGCTGTTTATCGAGTTCCTCCAACTGTCATCACATAACCAACAGGTCAACCACTTGTGGTGCAGTGAAAAAACTGCGCAATTTTCGTCGCGTTACATTTCTCCATGCAGAAATATTATCGAACATGTGACTCATATCAATGATAGCACGTGGATCATTTAACAAGAGGCAAATTTTCATTTATCCTAGGTACCTGGATTGGATCACAGGTTAGCTTATAGAAGAAAGTCCTTTGTTAGCTACAATTATAACAACACTGTCTTCAAGGCTTAGATCTTACCATTCTGGTCAAGTAGATGTACGAAAGGGCTTCATTGGGTCTCAAGAGGCGTTACCAAGTCTACTACTGAACATCCAATGTACGTGTGCGTGATAATACAATTTTAACATTCGTACTCACGCATATCCTCACATTCACCTAGAGTCTCTCCAAAGTAGATGGAACGATCTCCTGGCCTTCAGATGCAGTAGTAACCCAAGCTTGAATATGGTACTACCTTACCTGAAGCAAATATTGTTCTGTCAGTTTCTTTGTTTCTATCTCTTCCACTACCTGCATTCCTGCTTCTTTCAGCTGTACTTCATTGTCTCCCTGCTGAGTCTTCAATTCCTGCACAAAAACAGTACATATCGTCACCAACTCAGTATGTGGCAGAGTACCAACAACTAAGAGTAGAATACCGACAAATCTCGCCGCACAATGAATCTAAATTAATGATATCAGTATAATAATAATCCTCCAATAGTTAGTATGATGAAGCATAAGATTGATTTCTACAAGAGCTGAAGTTGCTAGAAGTAACAGAGCTATCATCACCATCCCCAAGATAGATGTTACCTCAAAGTGCAACTTTGGTTCTATGAGAGCCTTCCATTTTTCCTCAAACTTGTCAGAGAGGGTTTTCGACATCACATATACGTCAGAGCCCTCTGGATTATAAGTCATGGCATTGGAGAAGACCAGACGCATATCATCACAGACCTCCTGAACATGCTGGTAGCCTGAAGTGTCTTTCGCATCCATTTTGTTCTTTATTGTGCCCAAGTCCATCGGTTTCTCAATTACCTGCTCAAGAAAAGCCAAACTCAATATTGCAAATACATAAATTGCTTACAGTAAGAACAACTATCAGAAGTTCAACCACCAGATCATGGGAGCACAAGATATACATCCATATGTTCAAACCCAAGATCTCTTATAATTGACGATGGTTCATTCCAAGACAGACGAATGTATCTGCTAGATGCGAATTCGAGACTTGCTTGCATCTTGGCCTATGAGGATCATGCCATACTGATAACAAAAGCATACTCCATATCGGGACTTGACTGAATAGATGAGATATCAGGGACTAATATTAATAAGGAGACAGACTCTTTCATATGAGAGGTGGAGGTTAGAATGTAGGCATTTGCATGAGTTAATATAGTTTACATCGTTATAGTCGTGCAGACCCAGGCCTTCGATATCCACAGGCTTTAAAAAGGGCCAAGACCACTTGTGCTGAGATATCTGCATAACACACCAAACTAAAGTTACATCAATTGCTAAAAATACGTCGTCCCTAGGACTTTTCAAAGACTGCTGTCACAAAACTAAAATTTGCACTTCGTTCGTAAACATACTAACACATAGAAGTTGAGGATGACTGATCTATTTCATTTTATGAGTGGTGATGAGTAGTGGCATTGCTATGCGTCGTGATGCAAATTGTCCAAGGAATCAACCGAACAGTCTAAAATTATGATTTAAAGCTTATGCAAGAACTACACAAGATTACGGCGTACAAGTACCGATATTATGTGAAAGCCCAAACGACTTGTGTTTGACAAAGAAATTGTGCGGGTTAAAACATAAATACTAACACTCACCTGTCTCCAGATGCTTCTAATTTGATTAATTAGTACTTGCATACGTTTGCTTCGAGCTGCATCCCCTCTGTTATTATCTAGCATATACTGCTGCTTTTTGTTGAGGGCACCACAACCTTTGTCACGATCTTTCAAATCAGTTCCTAACTTACCCTTGCTTTTGCTTTCAGCATTCTTTTTTTGGGTTACCAGTGCAATCTTTCTCTCCATCTGAAAATTTTACAGAAATTTGAGACTGGTTGCACATCTTACGTACGAACTCCACAGAAAACGGCATGATGTTAAAGCAAAGTTACCTGAGCTAACCTATGCAAAGATAAGTCAACCTTTAAAGATAATCCGAGTAGGATACTTATATTGTTTTTCCTTACCGACCATATCAATAAGAATACAATTGTATCAATAAGAATACAAATGTAAGCAGCAGAAAAAGGGCAACTTGAGGCAGCGAATCAAACAAAGAGATCAATTTCATAGAAGTGAGTGCTCAAATATGAAGCCTGTGCAGAGGTAACAGTTCATTCATGCAGTAGCTGCTAAAGTTTAACCAAATTCAGAGAAAAATGCACGAGTGCTCATGCAAGAAAATAAAGCACCTCTTCAACTTTTGCTGTTAGGGTCTGAACTTGTTGCTTCAGAAGATTTCTTGCAGCCTCTGAGACCTCCGTTTCAACTTCATTAGCTTCTATCGTGCTGTCCCTAGTCTGCTCAACTGCAGCTGGTGATGGGATCCTGTCCTCCCTACCTCCTGCTCCTATCAGATTTCCACACAATACAACTAGATAAAATCTCTACCATATGCTAAAAACCATCGGAATGAGACATCAAAGGTCTTCTGTCATTATACTCTCCTATTCTTCTCGTAAGAGTTAATTAGACAATGCAGCAATCATTAACCTTATGTAGACTTGGGCTGAGGCATCGGGTAGAAGCTGCCAGGCATGACATGGTTACAATCAACTATCTTCAAACATGCCGCACTAGAACCAGTATTCATGCCTATCAGAAAATTCAAACTGCTTATAAAAATAGGAATACATAGAAGGATACCTCGCCCTTCCTGTACTGGTCCACATTGAGCAGGTTGTGCAGCCATGTCACCATCCGCTCCAATTCGTGGTTTCATTTTCATTTGCTACAAATCTACAACGCTGCTCGATCCTGAAGCATACACAGGACTTACAGGTTGCTTGCTGGACAGAAAAGCCGCCGCGACTCATGTTCCAGTACATTTGTGCATGACTCTCCCCTCTGGCTCGTTTGACGCAGTCATTAATCACATTTGCAATGTCAGATGACACAAATGCAAGGATTGTGAGAAGAATAAGTCACCATCTGTCGACAAGGATCACATACAGCGTGGCAATTGGAACACGTTCCACATTCTGCATTCCTGAAAGACCTAAAACATCTGAATTTCTCCAACAACGCAAGTCTCTAAAGGCTTCTCCATGAATTCACCATGTGTGTAAAACTGCTAAGCTCCTGGACTTTCCAAGCTCGTCATTGATCGCATCAAACCAAGTTCTGGCCAAGATGAGGTCTATGATGCAGCGAAGTCCACACTTGAAGAATGTGCGTTAAACTCCAAAAAAACGTTTTACAACAACATTCCATGTAAATAACCTTATGATTTAGTATAAGGCATGTGAAGCAGGGATGTTTACATACCAGCGGCTATCGACTCGGAAATTGGTCCCGCGGCTCGACACTCAAAACCTGCAACGCAATGCAATACCGCTGAAACGGACTTCATTGACAGGCTAATCTTGAAATTCTTAAAATTTATTGACATCGCTTCGGCTACGCTACGATGGAGAGCACTCACCTGGGTTACTAAAGCCTTATTCTCAGAAATGGGTACAGAGCGAGGTCAATTGGTGATGTGTCCACCTCTAGTTCTCTGCCGAATTGAATAAAACTAGATGTTCTAAATAATCAAGGATTAAGTAAAAAGTTTGACTCGAATCGAAGCTCGATGATTGCATCTTGCGCAAAGCAAGAGTTGACTTATTTGGACAACAGTACAATTCGCAGTTGAGAAATAAAATGGCGTGGCTTCTGTCAGCCCTAAACCCACCCGACACCATTCCAGTTCGAATCCCACAGAGAAGACTTAGACATTCTTACAAACCTGAACGACGTCGAAATTTCAAAACCTTGCAAGGTGACGGCAGAAATGCAATCTGGTCGGCGCTGCAAAATTACCCACAGCTACTAGACTGTCACGTAAACTGGCATTAAAGAATGAACATCAAGTTGGAGAGAATTCGGGAATGAGAAGAAGCTGATGCAATATGGGAGAAACTACAGTGCTACACTCAATATCATAGATGATGGCTTCCACATACGAAAATCCATCTGGTCTAGTGAAGACTATCTCGAGACCATTAGTTTAACACTAAATTGATGAAGAACAATGTGCAGCCAGTTACCATTCTTCGGGAGCTGGCCCAAGCTTGTGTTAAGGCTCACATGAGTTGATTACTAACCTCAGAAAGGGGCCTCGTATCTAGCAGCACAAGTAGGAAACCTTCAAGACTGAAGGCGGGAAACGAGAGCGACACGACTACAGCTACCATGTCTTTAAGCATACATTTTTCATTGACCATTAAAATTCACTCACAGTTCACATGATTCCTCCACCTGGGGTCAGAATATTCAGCTCCTCAATCAAGGTAACAATGGAGCACTCGAATAGGCAAAAGCTGGATGAAGCTCGTAGGCCCGCAAGAACCCAACAACAAACCCCTTAAGAGATTCAAACAGCGGCGTCGGGGACTCTAAGGATTGGGAAGAAAACTGCCCAATATACAACATACATGATCACTGCAGACTAATAGGGCAATTACACCAGCATGTGAGAATATCACGCATGTAATCAGTCTCTAAATGCTGGAGCAGTGCACTCCACGTTATATGGCCAATCTAACTTTTCCGATGACACGGATTCGGAGCACAAGTGCAAAGGCTTTTGGCAAAGCTTTTGGGCTTGGAATCAAAGAAGAAGCATGAGATGGAAAACTGCAAACATCTACACAATCTATTTCAAGTGCAGAAAACGAACAAGTATGTCAAATCATGACAAGGCAAGGCCCAATAGTTGCAGGCATTAACCCAAGTTATTGAAACCTCGGGGAGCATAATGCACCTTAAGCATGTAAGAAGGTAACCTTTGAGGAACCCACAATATAGCAAGCATCGATTAAGACGGAAGCAAAGGCATGAAAAGCAAATTCCCTCCACTCACCGAAAAGAATCCAACCTACGATCAAATTACAATCGTCTTCTGGAATTCGAGAATCAACACTATGTCCTGCTCGCCGAATGGTTTGCAAAATTGTGGACTCGCAATCAAGTAGGGAAGGTTTAGAACATGAATAGGAAGTCGAAGCACCCTCGACACACATTGCAATGACTACACATGGCTCTCTGAAAGTAGCCAGGAAGTAGAGCCATACAACCATGAAGAAATTTTTATGTGAAGGAAAGAAGAGAATTTCAGCATGAGAGGTGGCTCATTGCATTTCCTTAAGGACTATTTTTCAAAACAGAAGAATCAACTGGGAGTCACATGTTGATTAGTGGAGAGAACAAGAGCTAGACCTGTGCAATACGAGAGCAGCACTGAGACTAAAAGTCGCCGAATCATTGAGCTTCTTCTTTGGGTTGTATTACAATAGTGCAGTTGGAGAAAGCCCTAATACAAATCCTTTCAAACAGTTCAGAAAGCACCAATCAGCGAAGACCAATGCAAAGCCACAACCCTGTCATGAACATGAAACTGCTCCCGACATGGAGAAGGAGAAAGGATTTATTCACTCTTAATATCTCTCGAGGACTGTGTGGCCTTGTCCATGAAAACTTATAGATGCGCACAAAATTACAGAACCTTCACCAACTCCGGGTCACATTGTCAGACACGACATGAAAAACAAAGCCCCCACACGCAAGTTTCTAAGGGTTAAGACTGACGAAAGGCGTCGTTTAGCTGAAAAATCTCCCAACTTAACAGAAGCAGAAAATTCGAATGCAACTCGAAATAGTAGCAATGTAATGAATCACTGCGAGGTGCTGTTAGGACAAGTAGCCTTTGGTCTAGTGCACGGCCGATGAAACTACAAAACAGATGACGCCTTTGGCTCATGCAATCACAAGTCGAGATTATGATAACAAATTAAAACACTAGATAGTCTGGTTATACAAACGAAAGTAGAATGTAGCCCCCAAAAGAACGGACTCATGAAGCAAATTGGAGGCAACTCAGAGGACGTGGACCAGGACGTCACTGGACGGAAACGAGAATTTGAGATTGAATATGAGCTCAATTAATCGAATGATACAAAAATACAGGTGCGAAGCTAAATTTATTAAGGTACTGACTGTCGATTATTGGTTCAGCACGAACTAACAAGAGGACCCCCACGTAGGTAAGCACATTGAGAATACAGAACCTTCGCAAATACTATATAATGCTTCACCTCTTTAATCCCAGTACATCTAACCAGTCAATCCTTTCAACCTCTAACCACTTCATCAATACAAATCTGTTTCGAGGTTGGACGTAGTGAGCTGGTAAATAAGCTCCTTTGTTGATCCTCTGATATCGAGTTGCCCAATCCGCTACCAGCATAATTATGCTGTATCTCTTCTAATGGCGCTCAGTGCAACAGCTAAGACTAAAAAGTTAACATCTGTGCCTCAAGCAGAATTGCCTTGGACTTCAGTGTCAGTGTCCCGCAAGTGGAGCCAGCAAGAAACCGAGTCTTCAGAGAATTGAGAAGATGGTCCACAAGTTACAATAAGAAGAGGAAAAGAGTGTCTATGTTCCTACATAAGGTTGCAAGCAGCACATTGCTCCTCTCCTCGTTCAGCATGCACAGCCACCTTCTTTGGCCTCCGCCTGTGCATTCGAGGTTGGCTTGAGGTTCACATCAACAAGGTCATCTTTGTGTGAAGATAATGCCTCCATTCCAGGCAGCGCTACGGCGATTTTGCGGAAAAGAGCCTGCATAGAAGAGGATCAAGAAGGTTATATCAACTCACACAATGTATACATCATCAATTAAATTATAGACACCATAGAAAGCCGATATACCTAACAGTAACGACAGACATAGAAAATAAACATTCAAGTTTATCTTCACCTTGATGTTAAATCCAGCCTTGGAACTTGTTTCGATGAACATGACTTGTAATTCCTTGGCCTTGGCGTCTCCTTCCTCTATTGAGACCTGCCTGCAAGATTTCCCAGCATTCACAGTTTATAAGTCCACATAGCATTCTTGATTCTGGAGGCAAATTGTGTGAAGTCCCCCAAAAAGACAGAATTACTCAAACAATTCCTGTGAATTTACTGACCTTTTATCGACAAGATCGGTCTTATTCCCAACTAGCATAACAATGACATCATTTCCGCGCTCCGTTCGCACCTCTTCCACCCAACGAGCTGTGTTAAGAAATGATTGTCGATCTGTTCCATAAAACTTTGTCAAACCGTGTGTCGCCATAATATCATCATTCAGTTTAGAAATCTACGTATCTCAGTAACGAGGAAGCCTTTGAAGAATTATCATATTCAAGGAAGTCATAGCCTCGATATCCTGAATTTGTAGAACTACAACCCCAAACATTACAGCACTGCCGGCATTCTCAAAGCATCAGAAGCGTTTGAATAGGTTGAGATGCATGGACAGTTTTCCACGTTGCGAGGACAGAATATACGACAGCTATCCACCCTCAAATACATATTGTGTGACTGCATTTCTGTCCATAATGAAAAATACAACGGTAGCGTTCCTTCCAGGTGAACCCAATGAGAAAGCCAAGTAAAACATCCCAGGATTGGTTTCTAATTGCTTGCAGCAAAGTATGTTCAACATCGATGCTAGAATAGCATGGAACTCATCCTAGACTAAAAGACGTTGCAAGACTCACTTGACACGTCATAGACGATCACCGCAACAGATGAATCACGGATATAGCTGGGAATTAGACTCCGGAATCTTTCTTGTCCTGCGGTATCCCTGTAACCACATTTGCAATCAACATTAATAAGTCAGTAAAAAGGAAAGAAGCTACGATATCTGCATTCATCCCACACCCGACTTACCCCATAAGACCACAGAAACACCTCGTTACTCGTCAATAACGTCCACAGAGTGGGAAGATGAAAAGTCTGTGACGTTGGTCTATAATAAGCAAAAGTGGATAGGACATACACAGATTGTTTGAAGGTACAAAGCAAAACGAGGAAAGTTGCAGAATGAAGCAAATTTGCATAATGCTGTTAAATCACATGGTGATTCTTAGAAAATTACCAAAGCTGTAGCCGCACGGTGCGATCTTCAAGGTACATTGTTTTTGAAAGAAAATCAATGCCAATAGTCGCCTGCGAACATGAAATTTGGTTATCACCATAACCACAGAACACTTCAAAGTTTTGAAAAATTGAACAATGCTTTCGTGCATCAGGTTTCCACACATGAACATCCACACTTTGCAACTGGAACTTCAACAACTAATGGACTTGATAAGAAAGTAGAAACCAGGAATAAATTTGAGGATACAACAGAGAAGCAACAAATAATTTTAGGGCTGAAAATGACAACGAAGAGAACGAAAAGCACGTCCAGCGCAGTTCATCCCTCCACGCATCGCAAGGGTCTAAAAATGAAGAAAAGGTTACATGTTGTTGTACAGATGCGTACTGAAATGGAGAGATGGGTAGCGAAGAAAATGAGATACGGTAAAAAGGCTGGAGAAGCACGGCACGCAGGGCATTACCTGGTATGAATTGTCAAACTTGTCATACATAAAGCGTGTGATGATACTCGTCTTGCCCACAGACTGCCAACCACCAGCATTCAACAACAACTCATCAGGATTAAAAGCTTACCCTTACAAAACAAAACCTCGGCTAACCGGGAGAGGAGCTCAAACGGGAATGTAACGCAAACCTGATCCCCGAGAAATACCAATTTGTACTTGGCCAATGGCGATACTGTTGTGGATTGATCATCCCTCCCCATAGACCCCACCTGTGCCTGGCTCCTCACAGATACTCCGTTAATGATAAACCTTCTGATCTCTTTCTAGATTCTGATCTCTTTCTAGATTCTGCCGCTCTGAATCTTATAGTGCTCACTGTCGAACTCGTCACACAGACATTCTCCAACTTCTCCCAAAATCTACCTCGCCTGATCCAAAAGCATGTCTCAACCTCCACAAAACCTTGTAAGAAGCCACAAACCAAATCCAAGTGGTGAGATTTGTTCCAGCTTCGCACACCAAATGTCCCACCTCCGATCTAAGCTCCCAGATCCTCTCGTTCACGCTACAGGTGCCCACAACTTTCAAATGAAATTCATAGAGTTCTGCAGCAAGCCTAAAGACCGCCGCAGCAAATCCACTACCGACACAACGAAGAGGTCAAAATCCCAAAATGCGATGGGCTTGTAGACTGCTCGCGCTCCAAAGCTGTGGAGAAGAAAACGACGAACCTCGCCAGATGAGGCGGAAAGCAACTCAGACCTCATTCTTCCTTCCCCAGCCTTTCTCTTTGGACTTCATCTATTCTCCTGCCATGTCCTCTCGTTTATCCTTTATCTTTCCTGGCTCTGGTTTCTTTCTATCATTTTGTCCGCCGGCACGCCAGCTTGGACGGGGTACTAATTGTGTGGAGTCCAGCTGTGTATACTATGTCGTACTTCCGTTTCAAATTTTGCACTTTTACTTGGTCATGTAAAAATAAGGCTGAGCATAGTATTTCATCTACTGCCGTCATGAATGAAGTGTACGCGAAGTAAGAGGGATTTTAGACCAAATAAATACACATCTTTCAAAGAAACATTTAACCTTTTATGTCGAGTTTTGAGTAAGCGATTATCAGGATTGATCTCTAAATTGTTGTATTCGTGCTGCTAGTTTAAGAGGGATGAAGAGATTAGAGTTTTAGCAATTCAAACTTGCAAATCATTACATTGTTATTGAATATTTTTGACGGCTTCCTGCAGTATGTTGCTCCGTATATCGAAGCTTATTGAAAGCACGCTGAAGTAATGATTTATGAATCTAGCAAACTTCAGATAAGAATAACAAGAGATAGGAGACAACTACCAGTAAACGCATCTCACACATAAAACCATAGACATGTAAAGACCAATAATTGTGTACAAATGCCATTGTGAATGTTGAAATCAGGTGCAGAATCCAAATGCCTATCACCATTCACCAAGGCTTCACCATCTAAGAAGTACTCTCTTTGTTGCCATGGATAGAGTCAATATAGATCAATTGCAGAAGCAAAAAAGAGCGCATACAAATGCATGAAATCTGTTTCATAAAACTATCTTGGTTTTGCCTTCGAGACACTTCGACTACAGACCAGATTTGTCAGACAACATAACAAACTGAAACTAGAGGCTCAAATGAATTATTCCTCGGGCTTCATCTGGCACAGCAAAAACCTCCAACTAACATCAGTCAATCCACCCACGTTGCTCTTGTCATCTCAACGAGAAAGGAATAAGCATCGATCACTTCATCGATCTGCACGAGCATTGAACATCCAGTGTGAGACTTGAATGTTAGAATATCGCAGGGTCACAAGATCGTTTATGAGAGGTTTCAAAAGGTGTAGATCACACAATATGCTCAAGTAATTAAGGCATTAAGCTTCCTTGAGAAACAAGGAGAATTAGTGATGTCTACACAAACTCACTACACAAATACGACAGAACATAAAACCATTAAAATTGAAACTCACAATCTTTTGAGTGGGTCGGCCAGCTCCATGTCCAGCTTTTCTGTCAATGCGAGCAATGATAGGGTTCGTCTGCGGGCTGTCCGCCAAGCTCGTGCAAAGGGTATACTGAAGAGCCTGCATGCAAGTCGAAAGCCACAGCTGATAATCTCGTCCCTGGAACTTTCAACCCCAGCATCGGTGAGGTATATGATAGGTTTTGGTTCTGAAAAAGTAACTAGCTGCAAGGCTTCAATGGTTCCAAGTACAGGGACTGGAAGAGAGGGATTGAAGGGTGGGGTGCATACCGCAAGAAGCTTGAGAGAGTGGAGGGGAACCACTCTGTCGTCGTGGTCAGCAGTAAGAAGCATGGTGGACGGGTACTGCAATCCCTTCAGCTGCTCCCATGGCCTACAGACGTTGTGAATGGGCGAGAACCTATATGCAACGGCCAATTAGACCTGATGAGTACTTCAGTAGCGTAAACAAGATGTTCCAAATTCTAAGTCATCTTAATGTCGGGAGTTTAAAGATCGAAAAGGTGGAGAGTGAAGGATCATACTTGATTAGGTTGTGAAAGTCCTCCTCATTGTCAGAGCAACCATACTCGGAGGTCCACGCATGTCCTGCAAATAGCCAAACAAAGACCTGTTACTAAATGCTCAACATTTTTGAGTAATATAACTTACATGTTCGGAATGAGTCAACGGTGATATTCCGCATAGTGCTGATCGCGGATATTTACATGGCCGGAGCTCACCTATTGTGAATTTGTGGAACCTAAGCATGTCCATCACACCCACGTGAGCCAGGGCACAGCCAAATAGGTCAGGCCTCTGCATACACACAAGTGAGAACAATATGAATTGTTAACATATTCTTATGTGGTTATCCTTCTTCAATCTTCGAGGCATATATGACTTGATGACACATGGAGTGACGATTTGAATGATGAAGGCGTGTTGCTACCTGATTGATGCAGGCAGCCACAAGTAACCCCCCATTACTTCCACCTTCAATACATAGCCTGTTAGATTGTGTGTAACCCTCCTTCACCAAATATTCCCCGCAGGAAATGAAATCGTCAAAGCAATTTTGCTTCTTCAGTAAACACCCAGCCTTGTGCCATTCTTCACCATACTCTCCGCCACCTCGAACATTGGCCACGGCCACAACTGCACCGTAATGACGGACGAGGACTAAGCGAGAAACGCTGAAGCTGGGGGTAAGGCTGATGTTGAATCCACCATAGCCACACAGGAGTGCGGGATGGTTGCCATCATGAACCAGGTCTTTCTCGGAGACGATGAACATAGGCACTTTAGTACCATCCTTGCTGGTCACAAACACCTGCTTGGTCTCAAACCTTGACCGATCAATTATTTCGGAGCCAATCTCACGCAACACCTTCAACTCTGGCTTGGATGCACTCAAATCACACCTGTAGATAGTTCCTGGAGTCAAAAAATTCGTGAAGTTGATGAATATCTCGGAGTCCTTCCTATTTCCGGAGATCTCAGTAACGCTGCCAATGTCAAGTGGGAGCCGCCATTGGAATTCGCCAGTTCGCAGATCGTGAACTTGAAGCACGTGCTTCACGTCGTGTATGTAACAGGCTAGCAGCTTTTCATCGTTCACACATCTTACGGAGCTAAGTACGTCTGCTTCTGACTCAGGGATCACATCCCACCAAACCTCTGGGTCGTTGATGCAGACTCTCGTAACCTTGTATTTGGGCGCATCTTTGTTCGTGAAGAAGGTGAAGATAGGCCCGTCGTTAGCTACATAAAGGTACTGTGCTTCGAAATTGTCCACCAGTTTGGTGAAAGGTAGGATGGAGTTTGTGTCTTTCAGGATTTTCAAACCCTCTGATATAGCTGTGAGGTCACAGTAGTAGAGCCGGTTTACAGGGTCGCACCCTTCTCCAATTAAAAGCAGCAGGTACTGCATGGTACAAACCTGCATGTCATGAACTTGAACGAATCCCTGCACTTGCGAAACGACAATCGCAAGCTCTTTATGCCATGGATCAAGGAAAAATGAATGCCAATTTCATTCGAAAGTACCTTGCCATCGTCAGTGATTCTGGTTGAGGAAAGCCAAGCAGAGTGCTCTAAGTCCTTCCAGCACAAAATGTCGTCAGAATGATCAGTGCCCAAGAAATGATAATACAGTTCGTGGAATAGGTTGATGTCTGTCTCTGTGCCAGCGTCTGAGCGCTCCACGTTTCTGAAATGAATGCATGATAATCGAGTTCATTTGAACGATTGAAAACAGCTGAATGGAAGTTAAGGGGATGATAATTATTTTGCTACTTCATGACTAGGGCGAAGGTGAAGTCGAGATTGAGAACTTACTTGGGCTGGGGATAGCGGTTGTAAAAGAAGCCTTGGTGGTCATGAGTCCAAGAAATAGATGAAAATTTCACCTGTAAATGCCACAAAGATATCTATCAAATTCAGGCAAAACGTAAATAAGAGCTCTGAGAAATGCTCTTAAATTTGAATTGGTCTTTCATGCATGCATGCAACAGAAGAACTGTATCGCTCAACAGTGGCATGAAACGAAGAGGTACAAGGCAGCAGCACTCCACCCAGGATATGGTATCAGGTTGCGGAAAGCGATCCTCCACGCGCATTACTTTGATAGTAACCCAATCGCTCCCGCTCGAGCTCAACCCATAAGCCATGAATTCCGCATTCTCGCTGAATTTTTTGATTGAGAGAGCCACAGTGCCATCGTTGCTCAATGCGTTAGGGTCAAGCAGTACGTCCGCGTCTGCCTCCAATGAGCCCTACGAATTCGCAACACAAAAGAGAACCGTCTCAAACCCCCAAATTAGCTATGCCCTAACTGGAGGGCATTCTTTCATCAGGACTAATTGACACGGGATGGTGGAGCCAGGTGCACAAACAAACCGGGAGCACCTGAATGTAGAGAACGCTCTGGGCCTGTAAGCCAGAGTTGTGGGTGTGAAAAAATTTGTTTCCTCGTTTGTAAGGACAGCCATAGCGAGGATAATTGTACATGGACGTGACTTTCTCCTTCAATTTTTCTCTGTTTGAGCATTTCAATAACACATTGTTTGCTAGCTCAACTTGCCTCTCCACAAATTTTTTCGTTTCAGGGGAATCTGGATCTTCCAGCCTGCCACAGCAGTCGTCCATTGTGGAATCAGAAACAGAAGAAATACATCATTCTTGCAAGCTACCAAACAACACTGCAACGTGTTTCTGAGACATGGTGTTAGGAAAATCACGGAAGGATTTGCCACAAAATCGCAGACTTCCGTTGTGCGACCCAACGCAATCTTCGGCATGATGGATGGAAAACTAAAATAAATGATTGGAGATAGGTCGTTGCGAATGTGAGAGTTTGTCGAAAGTAATTACCAGCGATAAGGATCCACGATTTCAACGCCGTGGTAAACATCCTTCACTGATTCATCACGGCGAGCTTGGGTGTACTGAAGGTTGAATTTCACGTCCTGCGCTGACCCCATAGAAGCAGCGACGGCTTGGCCGCCCGCTGCTGATCCTACACCTTCACCTTCTTTGAGGGATGGCTGCACATGGAATCGTTGCAGTGCTGAGATCCCCTGGGAATGTTTCTTCGAGTTGAGAGAAGCGGCTCGAGGCAGAGCGCTTGCATTCACAGGAGAACAGCTGGTGTCGTCATCACCAGACATCCCAACGTATGCTCGTTGTTATCGACACAGCAAATCTACAACTGTAATATCTGAAATCGAGGCTACCACGCAATAGTGCAGAAGTGTATGCGCGTGAGGTGCCGCAACCTTTGATAAACTCGTCGAACAATGCCTTGGAAAAGAGATACATTCATCGACAGCGCGCTCATCGATTGTCCTAACCAGCTTGGGACTTCTTTGCACAACAGGAGCTAATCCAGAATTGCAAACTGGATGTATCAGCTTCACTTTAACTGAAACACAACCGAAAACGGTTTCACTGATGAGATTGGCCCCCTGGAATTATATCGAAGCTAGAATATAATTTTATAACCAGCACTTGGTTTGGCCAAACTAACCCAGGCAGGTCTCTCTCGAAGGCTATTCTTCGAATTGCAAAATTTATCAGTCAGCAATAATTCAATCTTTTCGCAACACATATTTGGGGAAATCCACTCTAATGCCTGTTGTTTGAGAGGACGAAGATCCTCTTCACTACTCCCCATATGTCAACAAATTCAACAACTAGCAAAGAACATATGCTGATCACTAACACAAAAAACAATGGCGCTGCGTATCGCATTCAATCGCCGTCCTGGTGAAATAAGTGCACCGAGGGGATTTATTGAAATCTGCTTAAGATTACCTCTTTTTCGAAATGTTTAATCCAAGAGATGAAATACATACTCTTGGCGACAAATTCAAGCCTGGAATGGTGGCGTTGAAGAGTCTCTTTGGCTGCATGTCCAGCTTTAATTTTTTGCAGGCGTATACAAGTCCTACCATTGACCACATTGATTGGGGCATTTTGCACCCTTTTCTCTGTTGTAACTAAGGTCGAAAACTCAGCAATAGTTTATGAATTTTAAAGAGTTGTGTAAAACGAGTCAAAAATTTAAAAAATGAATAAAAATAAAAACCAAGGAAAAAGGTTGGAGGAATAAAAAAGAGCACATGAAAATCTTTAACGAATCAGACGATCGAATCAAAATGTCAGCTTTGAAGATCATGTCAGAATAGTTTGTGCAAGACAGAACTACCGAGTAACAGAGCTACGCAAAGAGTTCACGAAAACATGATGAAGCAGCACTGTGACCTTGGTCACTGCAGATTGAAACCTGGCGTTACATGGAGATATTCAGGTCAAGCGATGTCGGATTTGGAACTAAGAATAGTCAAAAACTTACTGTAACCTGTATTTGTGAAACGCAACTCATTCCCCTCCGGATTTCGCATACCCAACAGCGCAGACGCACTTTACAGATTTCGCCGAGAATTGAAGAGGGCAACACACATGATCATTCTCCCCGTCACAAGCAGACACAAGCTTGATTCTGTCACACAATATGACCTACTTCCGTGGCCACTGCGAACCCAGTTTCTATGCTAACCGGGCATAGAAACTGAACGTGTTTCGACCCCTTCACCCCCTTAAATTATGATTTCACAATGAAAGCTTAATTTTTTTAAAAAAAAACAAAAACAAAAACAAAACAAAATATATGAATTGTGAAGGTTTTGATGTCATCTAATGGACATCATTTCATTTGATATCTTGGATTTTAAATTAGGAAACCAGTAGGTGGACACCTCTTTTTTTTTTATTTCTTTGTTTTGTTTAGTATTTGTTTTGTTTAGTATTTGTGTTCCTAAGTTGTTGATGTTTTTTGTTGTTGTTTTTATACCTTTCAACCTCATTAGTGTCTAACTTATTGAAAAACTTGTAAAGTCAAAATTTGCAATGGACACTCACATTTTTATATTTAAGTAATAATACATTTTAAAATAGAATCAATAAAATATTTGATAGACAACATTATTTATACTATATAAGGAAAGATAAATTCCATTTAATATTTTCTTTTTATGGCTTTTGGACTCATTTTTTTAGGTATCAAACCAATTAATTGAGGCTGCTTGATTTTAACTAATCAAAGAATTTAAAAATTATGACCTCTCATCTTATCTCCTAAATATAAAAACCTCCTAAAAACTTAAAAATATAATTATAACATGATTCTTAGGATTAGAATATAAATTTATATAAATTTTGCCACCATTACACCTTGTGTCTTATAGAATTTTAGTTCCTTACCAATTTGTCTTATCATTTCTTAACTAACTAATATTGGGTTCAAGCCAATTTTATTTATATTCCCTCAACAATTTTGCATCTACTTAGTAAAAATACTATAGGTATCTTCATACATGAGTGTATCCACAAAAAATTATGTAACATAACTTCCATGTTTGTGTGGGAGATTTTTGCTCTGTATGCTTTGCATCTTTCATCAACACAGATGCAAAAATTGGGGTTTTTTAACTTTAAACATATCATATTTGGACGTGCTTGTATTTGTGTAGTATATGAACAGGTTGTGAATATATGCAATATAAGCATAGTTTTCATATTTACACATTACAAACTCCATTCACAAAATAATAATAATAATTTAATTTAGAAGCTTAGCTTCTTAAATATGAAATTCAATATTTTCTAAATACAAAGTATTTTACTAAACTTCTTTTTGCAAATCAAGTGTGGAAAAATCATTTTAGTATTGAATGGAAAATTTTTGAACTTTAAATCAGATCTTTTTTCACACATGGTATTATGTTGTTAGAATATCCAGATTTTTAGAGATCATTACACATTACATTAGGTAAGATTAGATGTTGCTGATGCATATTCTGTTTTCTTTCGGTGCAAGATGTCTTCAACTTTTCCTAGCAACCTCTGAAATGATCAATGCAAATATATGTTTGTTCATATTAGTAACTCTTGTTGTAAAATAATACAGCCAACATATTAATTCTTTGATTGTATCTAAAAATATGTAGATACGTCATGTATTATTTTAATGTATTTAAATCATATACAAATTTTTAAACTAATGGACATTGTAAATAAATTAAACAAGTCTTTTATTTATCAAATAAAGATGTAAGAAAATATTTTCACCTTAAAACTTTCTCCATCTATAGATACAACCTTACAAGCCAAAGTTGCTATAACAGATGCTGCTCGTGGCTCTTTGCTTAAAAGTGCTAATTCACCAAAATAATCACCCTTACTATATTTCATAACTGTTTGATTCTTAGTTTTAGCTTCTGCTGTTCCCTGTGAAAATTATGATTATTTTTTAAAAAGGTCATACCCAAAAGTACATTGCGATTTTCCAATAAAATTAAAATCCTCCATGTATAAATGACACACTACTAATGTAATAGTTTTTTCAATGTCTGAAACAATTGATAAGAATATTCATAAACTTCTTCAACACTTTCCACAACACTTTTAATAGAAGCATGCCAAGTTATTAGTAAGACGTAAATTTATTACCTCAACCAATAAATAAAATTTATCCCCAGGTGTACCTTCAACTATAATAGATTCCCCAACGTTAAAGTATTCAGGTTCCAAAACATCTGCAATGGCTGATTGTTCATATACATCTAGGCTCTGCACCCAAAAGGATTTGTTAAAATAAAAACACTATTATAAAAATTATATGTAAGTACAGAATAATTAAATTGAAACATATCCAAAATTCTATTTTGTTTGTGGAAACCTAATTTTTTAATTTCATATACTATTTCTGAATGAATTACCTTTAATAATGGAACATTGGATAAAAATTCTTCATATAGATCTCTTCTTGCAGCTGTTGATGTCATCAATATTGCCCTAAATGTTGCACGATCCATGGCCCATAGTATACAATCTGTACTGGCCTAGATTGGATGCACATTTCTTTGATTATTAGTTCTTAAGAAGTATCAATTTTTATTTCTTTATTTTAATATTCAACTTAAGAGTTAAATGTGATAATAGAAATGTCAATATAAAAATATAGTAAACATGCAATTAAGGAATATTAATCACTTTAATAGTGGCTGCACGTGGTGCATCATAAAGAAGCGCCAGTTCACCAAAACTGTCTCCAGGGCCATAAGTGTGAATATGGATGGGCTCCGGGCTATTATCTCTCAATATCCATACAGTACATGATCCAGCCTAATCACATAATAATTGAGCTCTTCGTTAATTTTTAAAGTTAACACTCATGCATGGTTTGGCTATTATTGCACGATTTCATTTCAAAAACAGTTTTGAGAAATTGTATCATGTATTGATCTTTAAATGCTTAATTTTGAAATTCATTGCTTCATGTCAGTGAACAGTATGTTACAGACTTAAGAAATCTCTCATTAGTAACAATAATAGAAAGGTATATATTGTTAAATAATATTTTTTTACTTATAAAGAGTATTTATTTGCATATTTTAATGATATGCCAAATATTATATATATATATATATATAGTCTTTCTTTTCTTTTCTTTTTTCATTTTGATGATATACTAACTTGTGGGATTTTAATTTTACTCTGGTTTTAATTTGATGGTTGATGGCTATTACCTCTATCAAGTAGAAGTTGAGGCCAGATTCTCCTTGTTTGATAATCACATCACCTGGTTTGTGTTTTTCTTCTTCTACAGCATCAACTACCTATGACCTTGCATCCAATGTTCTGATATCAATGTGGATCACACCAATCCTAAGAAGAACAATTACAAAGATATTAAATGTAAAAAATAATAGAGAATTAAATTTCCTAGATTTAGTCCACAAATTTTACTTTCTGTGTTAAGATTGATTTATTTATTATTATTGATTTGTAAATAGTAAATAAAACCAGTTGCTAAAATACAACACATTTTTGTATGGGTTCAACATTATTCATTTACATAAGTACATAAAAGTGTGTGCGCATGTGTGGAATCAAAGTTACTCACAATCTGAATTTGTTCATTATCAAGACCTTTGAAAATATAACTCTTTTCTATAGCCTTTTGTATGCGCTGTTTGGCTGCATTGGATTTTAGGACAACCTGCAATCATTTCAAGAACAAAAAAAAAATGACCATAGAGTGCAAAAAATGATAAATAAAAATAATTGTTTTGGTTTGAAATGGAACTCCAAAACTCAGGTATCTCTGAATCCATTTTCAAAAATATCTTGTGTATTTGAATGCTAGTAGCAATACAACATTACCATAATATTAATAGGATTTAAGTTTAATATTAATTTTGGTTAATTTTGTACCTTTGGTACATATGCACTATCTACAGTTGCAGCTTCTGCACTAACTCCTGTTCTTCGAAAAGATAGAGTTTTCCTTTGTTTTGCCTACATGTTATACATCATAATAGGTCTTTTCTTAAATGGAATAAAAACAAATATTTTCAGAGTTATATACAAGCTTATTTTACTTACACCTTCCCATTTATCTTAACAACCTGTGAGATCATTTAATGACATTTGATCAAATATATATTTCAATCTAATTATGCAATAATTAAGACATTTATGAAAATTGAGTTACAAGGTTTCTGTCAAAGTTATTCATTTTAAAATTGCCACACAAATGCATAACTATGAGTACTAATATTATATATGTATATAATTCCCATTATGCATCAGATATGCAAATTGGCATTATAAATAACAATTATTGGAAAAGATTAATTGTTTATCTTATACATGGAATTTTTCTTCATATTTCATAGATTTAATTTTGGTAGACAATATGCTTGCATGAATATTTGCATTTTTGTGAAAATATGATTTGGTGGAACTTCATCATTTGCTTTTAGAAAGAACTCAAATTCATCTATACAAAAACCAATGCTCAAGACATTGATTCTTACACAAGTTTGCTCAAAGTTCTACTTCAAACTTAATCACATGATGCAAATTTTGCATGAAAATCAAAATTATATTATCAAACAAAAACATAGCATCATCCATGTTATAATAAAGAACCATAAATTTGACTCTTCAGAATGAATTATATGTTAACTGTATACAAAATTGAGTACAAAATGCTATTTTTTATTAAGTTGTTGGTGCTGCTATTATTATTAGATTTCAAATTATCATCTTTTAGGGTTAAACCCCACTAGGATTGGAGATTACTTCTTTGTCTGAAAGTTTTTTGCTGCTTGATGCCATGACTAGCACATGCTATGCACATGTTCTTATTTTATTTTGGCAGACAATCAACTGAACTTTTGTATCACATGCTGAAAACAAACTTAAATAATTGCATTCTTTTCATTGGTTTCATGGTCTTCAAGCAATTAATTCTACTCTTGGTCATTCTCCTTGGCACAATCCCTATTATTCCGAGGGAGATCCTTTGAATTAGGGTCAGCAATTAAAGTACGCCCACAAAGACATTTTCCACGCTGGAACAGGCATCCTCTAAGTTCATTTACTTTTTGAACTGCTCCAGTCAGGTGTTGGGGCACGGATGACCGTGGCAACGAGAACACAAGCAGGAACCCAGAAACATCTGGAGAATTGATGCTCCGTTCCTGATATCCGGTCAAGGCGGGTGTGAGAAATCACTAATTGAAAACCGTGCGCCTAGTGGGAAACTGGAGGCGCTCGCCGTCTGTGCTGATTCTCCGAGTACCACTTTACACCTGTGCCTCGTCCTGAGCCTCTGCTTCTGGCCCAACCGCGAGCAATCATGCTGCGGGGGAGTGTCGATCGTCGAATTGTATGCATTGAATCTTCTTACGTCAATTAGTTATGCATGCTGCCGCTGAGACGTGGAGGCACTGTGTACCAGCGGGACTGGTACGTCGAGGGGATGGTTGAACGACCAGGAGTCTCGACGTCGTTGGAGGGGCAAACTCACTTGGCATTGTGGCGGGGTCGTGTTTTTGGGAGGATGCCGCTGTTGTATCGAGCACTGGAATTTTTTCGGATTCTTAGGTGAATGTTTGGTATTGATGGCGGTCGAAGTTTAATATTGAGTTTGGGAGGGAGAGGTGTGGATTCGTAAGGATTCGGTTGTGCTTGTACGGGTTCTGTACTAGACATTTTGAGGTGCTTGACGTTATTCGGTGGCAATGAGAGATATTCATGTTGATGAGATGGTGAATTTAGGACTGGTGTCAAATGTGCTAGCCGAGGAGAGATGTTTAATCGTGGTTAGATTATTATGTCACCTTTTTAGGCTCGGGCTGCTGTAGCTTCGAGATTTTGCCTACAATCGACGGCTACTTGTTGTAAATTTCATATAAGGAAGTATCTTATCGGTATACAGGATTCTATTGTCAAGAAAAGGATTAATCCAGTTGATTTTGCTTGTGCACTTGTACGTGCTACTCGTGACAAAGAAGTAGGAAAATTTATTTTGCAATCAACGGAATTAGACTTCAATCCAGTGTATCCTGTATTGAATCCTTGTTCAGTGTAACGCACGATGACAATAATGGTTACAATGTATTCGTGTCTTGGTAAAGATATTGTTTGTAGGCGAATGCGCTGTATGTTAGGGGCTTCAAGCTTTTGACTTCATTCTTTCTAGCAGTCGGATCAACACCCACCAAATGTAGGTGGAACATGTGCATTTGTGCTTTAGCTTTAGAAACGGAATCAATGTGTCGGATGTATCATGATATTCGATCTCATGAAATGATAAGTTTGTAGAAACTTCTAAAGCATTCCATTGCTGATTTGTGTATTATCAGAATATTGCTTTATCACCTTCATACTATTAAAGGCTCGTCTCAGCACTTGTTTTGCGGTTTGCTGAAGGCTTTGTGGTCATCGACTTCGGTGGACCTTGGTTTGGTTTGCATAGTTATAGAAACTGAGCTTGGTGTGACTTTACAGATTTTAAAACCATTGAGGTCTTTTGTTTAGGATTTTTAGTTTGCATCAGTCTGAAATAGCGCGTAGTTACAATTTAGAGTTGCTACTTTCAAAACTTGCTGTGGTAGTCGAGAGGATTAGAGTGGATTGGAGTGGAGTTGAGATCTTTAGTCATCACTTCAATCGGTTTTGGTAGTGTTATTGTTTCATTGAAGGCAGCGACAGTTGATTGCGGCAATGGAGTTCAGCCACTGCTCGGTAAAACATAGACTACTCTCTATGTTTCTCCTCACTCTCTTTCATTTGACGAATTATACCTATTTGTCTTTGTTGGGGGTTAAGTTTGCCTTCTTTGAAGAATGAGAGAAATAGGGGAAACAACTGAAGAATGATTCTTTCTTTTGTGTGCAATAGAAGGCCATCTATGCATTAGTGTTTACTGCAATAACTTAGTAGTTCATACATCTCTTATTTTTTATATCTTTCTCTTTGGAATAACTTGCCATATCCTTTATTGTTGATTTAGATTTTGAATATATTTGTTGTGTGCATAGTGGAGTTTTAAGGTGGATCAATCTTTAGAGGATATTGGTGGAATTGTTAAAAGCATCCAGTACGACCCGTTCGGCTATTATTACAACATATAAGGAGCAAAGAATTTATGTATCTTTTTTCTTTTATAGAACCTTTGATAGAAGCCATTTAGTGGATTCTTTAGATTTAAAAAACTTCCACAAAAACAAAGATGCACAACCTACACAACTCAACTACCTCTTATGTCATCTATTAGGTTTGAAGAATGGCATCTGAGCATATCAATAGTTCAATGTGAGGGTAAAATTCACTCCTCAATCCAAGTTATAAGGTGGCCTCAATTAAGAGTTGCTTATAAATTGTGGTGTGAGATATAAGGAACAATAAATAAATAAATAACAATGAAGAAGAAGAACAATACAAACAAGTAAAATATGTGCAATTAAGTAATTGTACACTATAAAACTAGTCACAATCTGTTCACTAGATTTTCACCTAGTAAAAATAAAAAATAAAAAATATATTTTCAAATAGATAATTTTTTATCTTTCCAATGATATAAAAAACATATAAATCTAAATTACTATGAATAAATTATGATAATTCAAAATTAGAAGGTAAATAATAGAAAAATTAAGTTAAATTTTTTACCTCAAGGATAACTTATTAAAAGATCATGGATTCGAACCTCACTAAGGCTCACAAGTAGTGTATATGAATATCCTAGAGAGGCCACGAGGCCTTTGTCTTATCTTCCTATCTACATCCAAGGTGCCACAATCCATATGGGACTTGTGTACCTCCCTTCTTATAAGGACTACAAGCTGCTGGTCCTCCTATTTTATACTAGTAGAATTAATAATTTTATATTTTTGATTTCACCATAATGTTCAAAAATACTCTATTAGCGTAAGAACCTAATATGGCTTTCAAATCTTGCTCCATTTCTTCATAATGGCTCTCAAGGTCGTAAAATTCATTTTTACCAAAATCTTCAAAATTGCTTTAAATTTTTTTAATAAATTCTAAATAAATTTTAAATATCAATTTAGGACTATTTTATTAGAATTTAGAAGTATTTATAAATATGGAAGTCTTATTAGAAAGAAAGTTATAAAAATGGAGTCTTAGTAAGTTTTGGAAGCAATTATTTTAGTTGGTTTAATATTTTTATTTATTATTAAGTATTGAGAGTTAATTATTGAGACCAATGTCTATATTGGCCTTCTAACTACACGTATTACTCATTAAAAACCTAAAAATGTTACTTAGTAGGTAGAAGAAGCATGAGAAAGAAATCTCATGTCTTTTTAATTATTTTTATAAAATATAAGATTTTAAATTGATTTTTATTGATTTTATTATTATAAAAAATTTCTAAGATAGTCACCTATAAGAAGTGGAAGACTTGTTGGTTGTTGCACATCCTTCTAAGTTCAATCGATTAGTATCCATGCCTTGCCCTTAGATGTCATCGATTCACTCTGCAAAGATTCAGGTTATGGAAAGAGCAAATATTGCCTACCAGAGAAAGTTCTTAGGTGCTCCAGGGGGTGGTGTCAGTTGATTGGCCTGCTGAGCTTGACTTTGCTGCAGAGGACAACTTCGCCAACACCTTGTTTGTATCCTGGTTTGTATCCACATCAACCTTCACATGTATACTCTAAGCTTTTGTAATTGAGATTATATCCTACATCTCGGTATGCTCTTTCCTAAAGTTTCGGAGAGAATAAGAAACAAAAAATTACTAACTTGATACTTATGCGTTATTAGTTCTGAAGTCGATTGAAAGTGGCATCACAAGTTGTGTGTATGAGAAGTACTTTTAGTAGATGTTAGATTTCACGAATCAGCCTTCTGCAACAATTTGTATATAGACGTCGTTATGTGAAACGTCCGCAGGAACAACGGATGGTAGTGAAGATGAGGAGGTGAAGCAATTCGTCATTGATGCCATGCGCTATGGCTATTTTCCAGTTGTCTTGAATCCACGAGGCTGCGCCAGTTCTCCTTAAACGACTCGTAGGCACTGTCTTTTACTCCTGTTTTTAGTGATTATTGTTTCTTACTTGCCTAATTTCCTTCGTTTGTAAAACAGTAGTGTGCTTGGGTTGTTTATGATCAGTGGATTGTGTGAGCGTCTAGCACATAGTGGGACAGTGCAATGTTTTGAAATCTCTTGTTATGCTTCATTGTTTTCCCTGTTTGAACCGTAGATTAGATGAAGAGAATTGTTTTCATTTGCTTGGTTATAAGTTTCATAAAGTGAATACATATTCATTGAATGATGGAATGTGAATGTGGGGTATTTGGACTAGGGTGTTCTCAGGAGCAGACAGTGATGATATTCGCTTAGTTGTTCAGCATGTTGTTCGCGAGCGGCCAGTGTCAACGCTAATGGGCGTTGGCTGGGGCTGGGGTGCCAACATGTTGACCAAGTATCTGGTTGAAGAAGCAGGTTCTACTCCTATGGTGGCTGCTGTAGCCATTTCCAATCCTTTCGATTTCGGGCAATCTTCAATGCATCGAGACACGCGACATGGTGAAAAACTCGACCGTATGATGGCAATAGGTCTAGTGAGCATTCTTGAGGCAAACAAGGTACTTGTGATTATTGTTAACCTCTCGTTGATACTTATTTTAGCGATTTGTATGTTTAGTACATAATATTTTGAACTTGCTTTTGTGGAGGTGCTTTTTGTGGGGGAAAATAAAGGCTTCGACTTGAGAAAGGCTTCAACATCCACCACAGTTAGTGAGTTTGATGCAGCCATATCAAGAGTAACGTATGGCTTTGATACGTTAGAGGAGTTTTATTCTGCTGCAGGTTCTGCAAGATACATCAGTACTGTGCAAGTCCTTCTCCTTTTTGTCCAGGTAAGCCGGATCAGCACTGTGCGAGTCTCACTTATTTTAAATGTGTTTTGAAGGCAGTCATGAAGCTGATTTCCACTAAGAACAAGGTTTTTTTGTAAATATGGGCGTCCAATGGTCATTATGGTCATACACGTGGGGTTCTAAATTGTAGCTTTATAATAGTACTCTTCTATGTACTGCGTTCCTAACTTTTATAAGTGCGCATACATTTACTAATCTTGATTGATGCATTGACTTTCTACTCCACATTTCTCTGATTTGCTGATTGCGAAGGCATAGAATAATATGTAGGTAGCACGGATTTCTATTCAGACGTTTGTGCCCATTTCGTAGTTAAAGTCGTTCTGAATGGTGTATATAATGTTGTTGATTTGAACGCAGAGAGAGGATGATTCAATGTCAGTGACTTCCATTCCTCGCCTTGTTCTTGAAAAGAATCCATACATCACTGCTCTTGCACAGATTCCATTAGTTAATTTATCCTCTCAAGGGAGTTGTACGAGAACCTGGAAGTGCATCAAGACATGATTGGAATCATAACGTTGTATTCGAGGTTAGGTTAATATACCTGTCTGGATCGAGAGATTGTTTTATTGTAATTATGTACGTGAGCTCAAAACTTCACAAAATGGAAAAGTCTGTTGAAGGCAGGTCCCTGCACGCTCCATAGTGGGATCTATTTAAGGGATAAAAGCGAGTTGGGGATACATTGTGCATTTAGTTCCAGTTTTGCTAGTCTCTATCATGGAGTACTTCTCTAAATACGTGATTAGTGTTATTGGGTAACACTGCACTGTTTATAGATTTAGTGTCACCGATTCTAAACGCTAAACACTAATCATTAAACTTGAAAAATTCTACGAACGTCACTAATACAGAATGTTAATAAAACACTTGATTAGAACAAGGCTATTCAAAGGGACAGCAAGGCACTGTATGAGTAGGGTCACCTATAATGTGATTCATTGTGACATTGTTGTTCATAACACTCAAGCTCATGAACAGTATATTCATCCGCTGGTTGTATTTCCATAATTAAGTGTTACACTCATTCAATTGATTCTTTTCTGTGTTTTCAGCATTGGAAGATGAAAGCGTAGTTGAGGAAAAAGATGAAGATAAACCCATTCATGAAAAGAGAGCGTCGCAGATTGTCAAAGCGAAGGAGGCTGGAGAAATTGAAGTAGTGGAGAAGAATGATGATGCTGAAACCACTGATAGAGAAGATTTAGTTTCAGGGACGGTGAGCACTACTAAAGAGGCGGAGACCGCCTCCCAAGGCTCGCGAAGTCTGAGCAAGTAATAGACCTTGGTCTCAACGGAAGTGGAACCATCAGCACAATAGTGCATACTGATAGAAATATTTTATTTGCACTAGTGCAGGTGTTAACTGCTGTAGGAGAAGGGGAGACTATTTTGACAGCGTTGCAGGAAGCTGTGCCTGAGGATGTGCGAGGAAATGTGGCGACAGCAGTATCAGGGGCTGTGCAAGCAAGAGGCCTTAGTTTCAATCTGGTTGGGTTAGGTAAGAGCATGCCGCCGCCGAGCCTTCCTGTGGGGTTGATTGATAGCATCAAGGAAATGCTACCTACAGTTTCTGATGGAAAGAGAGAATTCATCCCTATTGCTCCACTTTCACCTATGGATAGTTCGACATCCGGGGGGGACGGTGGTATTCACAGTACACCGGCGACATCAGGCAAAACGGTTGATGCTAATGGGCATACAAATCCAGTGCAATCTAATACTGAAGCCGAGAAGGCGGATACAACAGGTGAAGGCATCCTTACATTCGCTTCAAAAACCGTGGCCTTGCATTACCTTTTCTTTGAAACTCGTTGAACTAGTGTGCATAGGATTGTGTGCGGGGTTGTTGACAGCTCAATTTTTTACTAGAAAGCATGATGCTACGTATTTTAATCATGCATGAATGTGACTCAGCAGCGGCATACATTTCCTTGTGTATACTCTACTTTCTATGTGTACTCAGGCTTACATCACTAATACATTGCTTTAGTATGAACAAGTGTTCATAGGAGACAAATGAAAAAGTTGAGGATTTAATTTCTGATGTCTAATGCAGAGAGGGGAGGCAATGCACTTAAAAAAGAAGACAAGAACCAGTCTAGTGGTCGAAAAGATTCGAAAGAAGATGCTTTGAATGACTCCAAAGAGTTGAAGTTAGAGGAGCCCAAGGATAGCATGGAAAGCAAATCATTGAATGGAAAACGTGATGGAATAGTAGATAAACAGGAAGGACTTGAGCAAGGACATAAAATTAAGGATGGAGTAGAAAAGACCCCAATTATCGAAAATGATCGGAAAGAAGATAATGAGCAAAGCGATAGTGCGGGCAGTAGTGGCAGCACGAATGCAAATGAAGAGACTAAAACTTCTGAAGAAAGTCATCCTGGCTCTGCTACATCTGACTCTGCGGCTGTTCCTGCTCCGCCTCAACCCTACACCAACTTCAAGCGCTGAAAACAGCGCCCCTCTTGACCTACCTACGCCTTCCCAAACAGGAGTGACACCTCCATTAGACATGGGATCAGCGTTTGAAGCTCTTACAGGTTTTGATGACCGACACAAATGGCTGTGAGTAATGTTTTTGGACTTGCCGAGAACATGCTGGAGAAGCTAGAGCAAGAACAGAAAGGAGATGTTCATGATGCTTCTGCTGATGCACAGGTAGTCTCTGCTGATCAGAAAAAGGAAACTGACAAAAGGAAAGGGAAGGTAGAACACGACAGTAAGGAAAACAACGACAAAGGGAATGGCAAGGAAGACGACTGTTGTAATGTCGATAGAAGCTCTCTTGTTTCTGAGCATAATGAGAAAGATGGATCAGCAAAGACAATAACTAGAGCTACAATTGACTCGAAGATTGTTGGTGGACAGAACGAGCGCAGCAGTCACGAGAGTACTAAGAGTGAAGAAAAGGAAGCTGCTACAGGTGGGGCTGACAAGAAGCAAATGGGACTGAAGGAAGAAAAGATGATGAAAACCATGGATGTCTTTGAAAAGACCAAGAAACCAAAGGACGGCAAGAAGGATTCGGGGACGATTTTTTCCTCCAAGTTATTGAACCAAGTATTAGATCCAAGGCCTCAGTCTAAAGTTACGATCATTCAGAACGTGGGTAATTATACTTTGGTGATTACAGTGTTGAAGGATCAACCTCCTAAGGCACAAACTGATGAAATTCTACTAAGCACGAATGGCACAGCCTTCAATTACAAGGATACTTTCAAAGAGCTGAAAGGATCAGAAACTCAACGAAGTAATCAACATATGAAGGAAGCAGATTCTACTGAGCCAGTTTTAAGGAAAATTACCATCGAGCAGATGTCAGAAGAAGTTGACGAAATAGGAAAACCAAAGGAAAATGTTAGTTCTCTAGGAGCGAATGAGAATCATGGTAATCGAACTATCGAGATCGAGAAAGCGAAGACTCCAAACTTGGTAGAAAATACGGTGAAGGACGCTCTGGAATTTGAGCTGCTTCGGAGGTTGGGAATCGCAGGAATAGAATCTCTGGGAATTAATTTAGACCAAGAGGTTTATAAGTTAACTAATTCAGTGGCTGACGCAGCTCAAGGGTGGATGATGAAGCCCATTTTCGACGGATTAAGTGCTGGAGTGTTAGAAATTTTACAACCTAACTCAATTATAGAAGCTTTTAGAAACGCTGTGGGAGGCAACCGCAAATTGGGCGGGCTGGTTCCTATTGTAATGTTAGTAGGCGTGATAATGGCTTCCCTAGGTGTTCTGTATTTGATCGTTACTGACAATCAACACAAGAAGATAAGAATGATGTGGATGATGAAAACTTGGAAGAGGAAGAAGAGATTAGTGATACTGATAGTGATTACTCTTCGCGGGGCAAAGCAAAATCATCTGCCGCAGATGCTTTAGTTTTGAGTGCAAATCGTAACAGCAGAATTCCATCAAGTGGATCTTTCGAGTTGAGGGAAGACCCTGAAGTGGTGACGACAGAGACTATGAAAACTGATACAGTGGTGAAAACGGACATAGTTCAGAACCTGAAGGAATATCCAATGATGGTGGGGACAGAGCCAAGAGCAAGAATCAAGGGAAAGTGATGGATATGATGGCAGCAGCCATGATCGGAGGAGCCACAATTGCTGGAATGAATGTATCGAATGAAGGTAGCGCAGTAGAAGATTCAGATGGTGGTGGTGGTGGTGTGAAAAATAGTAAGAGCCCTGGAACTGGGGATGAGAAGGCAGGTATTATTTCCAGCGTTCATCCCTTAGCCGATAAGGCAATGTCAGTGGCAGCGCCCGTGGTACCTCACAACAATGATGGGGAGGTTGATCATGAAAGGTATGTAACTAAAATCGAGGTTTGCATCCTTTTGTTTGAAGAGCTGGATACTAATCATCACGGATATTATGCATGTGAAGTTTTTGTTCCTTTCTATCTGCGTCTAACTTTTTCTTTAAGCTTAGCTTTAACCTGCACTACTACCTAAATGCTATTTGTAACATTTTCATGACTTGTCGCCCAGGCTGGTGGCGATGCTAGCAGAACTTGGACAGAGAGGTGGTCTTCTTCGACTTATTGGAAAAGTAGCTCTTTTACGGGGTGGCCTGCGGGGTGCAACGAGCCTCACTGATCGTCTTCTTGGTTTTTTGCAAATGGATAAGCGTCCATTACATTTGAGGTGCTCCTTTAAACTCTTACCAAGCATCTATTCATGAAAAAATCGAGCCTTCATTCCCACTAGTGGTTATGCAGAACTTTCTGCATGGATGACCAATATTTCTGAAATTTTCTGCTATACCCTAAAAATCATGATATTTCCAATTTATTTTTTGCTAATTCGTGCTGACGAGGTACTGGTGTTCCTTGTTTGACAGGCTTGTTCACTTTTCTGCACTTATTGTATTGCTCTGGTCTCCTGTATTAATACCCGTCTTACCATCATTGTTGCATCAATGGGCTACGAAATCGCCAGGCGGTGTTGCTGGTGCTGCTTCTGTGGTTGGGCTGTGTGGCGCCATTCTTATTCTCATTACGATTTGGGGGAGGCGAGTTCGTCGTTTTAGTAAACCCCTTTTACATTATGGTCTTCGTTTCTGGTCAAAACGAAAGGTAATCAAGTTCTGCATCTTTTCACGTTAATTATATATTCATGCAATTTTCTGTACATTTCATTCATCTAACAATTATTTTTTCATGTTTTAGATAAAAGATTTGGGCTGGGGGTTAGCCTTTGAAGGAAAATAATCTAAAAATATTCAACATATTTATATATTTCATATACTTTATTTAAAATGATAAATTTTCAAGTCCTCTGTTATTCCAAAGAATCATATACTCATTTAAATAATTTTTATTTACAAATCATGTGCTATTCATGCAAAGCCTTAAACTTCAATTTATCTTTAAAATAAGTTTTTGCTAAGTCTTGCATCATAAGCCTTAATATTTGGAAGGTTAACATATTGTCCAGAAATGCAATTTGATATTCCTTGTATTTTGCATTAAATGCTTTAAATTTCTTGCAAAAGTTTTCTACCAACTAATTGAAAGAAAATAAAAAATAAAAAGTAAAAAAATTAATAGATGATAAAATAATAAAAGTGATCAAGTCTCTTGTGTGCATCAATTGTTTTCACTATACAATAATATATATATATATATATATATATATATATATATATGTGTGTGTGTTTGTGTGTGTATGATGATTCTTGCAGAGTCATATTAAGATAATTTTTTACATATTAATCTCTTTCAAAAGTTTAAGATGTTTCCTTTATTTTTGTTTTTTGTATGTGATTTTACCCCTTCTCATAGCTTTTTTCATGAGCAACAGTAGTTTTAAGCTTTCTTACAATTAAAAACCCATAAAATGCATTTAATACTATTATAAAAGTATAGCAAGCAAGTTGCACAATTTGTAATATTCTTTGTGTATTTATCATAACTCAAAAGATGCATCAACCATTATGGTCTAGTTAGCTGAAACATTATAAACTTATTAACATATAAACATCATCTTCTATCATCTAAAGAAGAGTACTTATTACTTTATTTATTATTCATTATTATTTATTTTAAAAACCAACATTATCAATACTGTTATTGTAAATTTAATAAAAAATTGAATAATAGTAAAAAATCTACAGAAAAAATGTTAAAATTAAAAAATTCATTTACAAATACAACACTCCAATTCAGATCCTTTGCTTTTAATTTGAAACTATATGTACAACACTTCATCATCAATATTATTTAATCATGCATAAACCATTTTTTTGTACAACTTCTACAAACAAACAAAAGCTTGATTGTCATTTTATTTTATATTTTCAATATATGTATACATACATACATAAATACATACATAAAACTTATATTTACTAGAAACAATTCAGGTAAAAAAATTGGTATTGCATATCAATTGTCAACGTGGTATTATAAATATTATTATTACGTCATGGAAAATTAACCAACCACTCAGACGAGAACCAAAGCACGAAGATATTATATCTCAAAATCGTAGGACAGTCATTGAAACTCCACGTGTCCGACATGCATTGCAGGTACGCCACTTGTACAGTGCTGCTCGGCACCGAATCAAGAGCTTGGAGACTGGAGTTGTGTCCACAAGTGGCACTGCGGAGATCCCAATGTCCGTCCCCATTCAAAAATCCAGAGCTCGCACTTCTTCTCTTGCTGCTTCAGCCAGCTCCGCGCATTTTGGGTACTCTCTGGAAGCTTGTTCGAGATAGTGAGAGAGAGCGACCGAGAGATCGCAACGATGTATAAATTATGTCTTGTCGTTAATGTTCTTAAAGAACTTGTTTAGATTGACGACGTGGGTGATAGAATCGCTAGTTTTTGAAAACAGAAAAGATTTTTGACAAGAAAGGTTGGTGTCTCGGTGAAGATGGGCCTGTTCCCATGGCAGACTGGCAGACTGGAGCCTCGCGCAGGGGTGAGATGCCTGATTTCATTTCTCCATGTTTCTTAGATGATTCTTTGATAGGGTTTTTTTGTTGAGTTTTGATGGGTTTGTTTTTGACTCTGAACTGCGTGAGAGTATCTGCTTTGAGCACGAGAATGAGAGCTCATGGGGTTTGTTCTCACGTTGAGTGCAATGTTTGTGTGTGGGTTTCCTTCAGGGGAGAGGGCATGGGGCACATTCTACCGCAGAGCGTCACGGCACAGCAGAGGTTGGAGAGCAGAAGGTGGCGCTCATCCTTGGCGTGACGGGCATAGTGGGCAATTATCTGGCTTCGATTCTTGCCAAGCCAGATTCCTACGGAGGGCCTTGGAAGGTGTATGGTGTGGCCCGTCGGCCCAGGCCGGAATGGATCCCGTCCAATGT